>CAUYLG010014038.1:0-163641 GCA_963573385.1 Cacajao melanocephalus | reverse complement strand
TATTATTTATATATTATATATATTATTTCTATATATATTTATATATTATATATATTATTTCTGTATAAATTATATATTATATATATATAATTCCTGTATATAATAATAATAATATACGGGATATAATATCCTGTATATAATAATATACGGGATATAATATCCTGTATATAATAATAATAATATACGGGAATAATATATATATGTGTAATATATATATAATTTATACAGGAATATATATATATAAATTATATATAAATATATATTATTCCTGTATAAATGAACTGGATTTGCATTCTTTTCAAAGCAAGCAGAGCATTCCTTCACAAAAACAAATGTAATTTCTGGCTTTATATTAATGTTAAAATAATCCTTTTATCTTAGTTTGATTTAATTATGGACTTAAATTTTAATGGGAAGTCTTTCTAGTAGAAAGATGATGGGTGAATTCACAGTCATAGAAGCTGATGGACAGCCAATTCTGAGGTCATTGCTGATACACGTCTACAGTTAACCATCCCATACTGATTGACTTGGTAGAAGCAGTTAATCTGCATGCTAACATGAGGGTTCACCTATTAAAAGTATTACATTTACATATATTTTCAAGCTAAAAAATGTTCAGATTTGTTTCCTTTTCTTGTTTGTTAGGGCACATTCATTGGCATTCCGAAAAACAAGAATGTTGTACTGCTCCAGCTGGAAGATAGGGGCAAAAGTCCATGCATCACCTATAACAATGCCAGCCAGCCAGCCTGGTAGTGTCATTACATGAGTAACTGGAAATAGGAATGTCAATCAAAATAGCTGTGAGCATTTCATTCTTTCCTTGAAAATACAATTTAAGACAATAAGGGGATTGGAATTAAAAGCATATTTATAGTTTTGTGTTTTATGAGAAAACATAAGATGAGTTAAAACAAGTCAATATACGTTTAAAAGTAAAATCAGTTCTGTTTTCATTTTCTATAAGAAAAAGAAAAAAAAAGCTAAAGCATGTAACATAACTGCCAAAAATGAAATATTACATGGTGTAGTAGAAAAACCTGTCAAGGCCAAGTGAGGTGGCTCACACCTATAATCCCAGCATTTTGGGAGGCCAAGGTGGGCAGATCACTTGAGGTCAGCAATTTGAGACCAGCCTGGCCAACATGGTGAGACCCCATCTCTACTAAAAATACAAAAATCAGCAGGGCATGGTAGCATGTGCCTGTAATCCCAGGTACTTTGGAGGCTGAGGCAGGAGAATCACTTGAATCCAGGAGGTGGAGCTTGCAGTGAGCAAATCCAGGAGGTGGAGTTGCCCAGGCTGAAATGCCACTGTAGTGGCATTTCAGCCTGGGCAACAAAGCAAGCCTAAGAAAAGAAAGAGGAAGGAAGGAAGGAAAGAAGGGGGAAAGGGGGAAGAGGAAAGGGGGGAAGAGGGAGAAGGGGGGAAGAGGGGAAAGGGGGAAAGGGGAAAGGTGGGAAGGAGGGAAGGTGGGAAGGAGGGAAGGAGGGAGGGAGGGCGGGAAGAAGGGAAAAAGAAAGAAACCTGCCAAGACTGAAGTAACTCTTGTGTTTAGAACAGCTTCCAAGACGTAATTTGATAAGACATATTAGTGGATAGTTATTTTTTAATCTGTCTTTGAAAAAGTGGATCTTTCAGAGTACAAAGGAAAGTAGTAAAAATATATTCAATATGAGTCAATAATACTTTTGTGTGACCTTTGAGATTAAATGTTTGATAAGATTTCTTTAGAGAAAATGAGAAAGGAGTAAGAAGAGCTGAAAATGCTTCTATGAAGACTCTTGTTGTACATTAATTTAAACCAAAATTAGAAATGTATCATGACAATGAGACCTAGGCTGAATATTTCATTCTCCAGCTCAACTTGTCCTCATTTATGATTTTTGACAAATACACAATCAACAGTTTAATATTTAAATAAATCCATACCATTCTATTGTTAATGTTTATATTATTTATGTTCTTAAATAAAAAAGACTTTTAATAAGGAACCATATTACAAATAATGGTACATATAGTCAAATGGCAAAGGACACTTTTATGCCTGAGAATTTTAAATTCAAGTTTCAGTGTTTGCACAGTTACTAATTTTTTCATTTTCGTTTAAATCTTTTTTTCATTTTCACTTAAAGATACGTGGCCTTTTAAAAATGCCCATGTTATATTTATTATAGACCAGAGAGGATAAAGTAATGAGGACTAAAAGTAAACAAATGTGCTTAAACTATATACAAATTTATATTTGATGGAAAAGCCTCATGAAGAAATGATTTCACTGATGTGATTTTTTTCTTCAACTGAATCACTACTTGGTAGTATTACTCTCTCTATATATATCCTTTTTTTTGTACTTAGCAGTTTTACAATCAAATACTCTTAACTGCAAAACTGAATATATGCTCATTTTAAGACAACTTGAAAAGCAGAAATGTGGTTTAATATCCAAAACATTATATTTGGCTTTTGCCTTTCTTTTTCTTTTTCACTATACCTCTTTACCCCTTGACACTTTTCAGTAGGACAACCCATTTTATAAACACACCTTATTAGGTATTTTTCAACAAAATTTGTATCCTGTAATTATATCTAAAATCATATCAATTTAAACTTTATAGAAACAATCCCCTCTTTATAGCAGAACTCCTCAATTTCATATACTTTTATATATGTACTTATAAAATATTGCCTCTTATTCTTTGTATACATTCTCTCCATTTTTAATTATGCTTAATCTAATTCAACCTCAGTGAAGAAGGAAAACTATGAGAAATGTTTTAGAATAGATTTGGCACATTTTTACCTATGTAAGAGTTTTACCTGTGTAACATCCTGCACATGTACTCCTGAATTTACAATAAAAGTTGAAAATTAAAAAAATATATAACATTTTATAGTTTTAAGTTTTACATTTAGGAAAAAAAAGGATAAAGAAAAACCCAAACAACCTAAAGACATTTTTCAAATGGAGAAAAAAGATCAGATGACTAAAATGTGAATAAAATTAAATAAGCCTGCCAATATTAATATAATGGGATTAAGGTATTCAGTGAATCAATAATGACAGTTTAAAAAGTGATAAAATTATATTCCAAATTAACTATATCAAAAAGGTTTTATTTGAAAGGAATAGTAGATTAATGTTTAGTGGTGCAGTAAAATTGTTTTTAAATATTTAAGTACAGAAGATAAATTATCATAAACACATCCACTTGATAAAAATAAAAAGACATAAAAGAATGACAAACATAATAACCAGGATAAATAGGAAGAATTTGAATTTTGTAATTATGAACATTGAGTTTTTAATGAAACATTTAGAAAAATTATCATTTATTTAATCATTGTGAAAATTTTTTCTTGTTCTAAAATTAGTAAATTTAGCTGTAGAAATGTATAATGCAGTCTGTATGCTTATAGATTACAATCTCATATTGCTCTGACATAAACTTTGAGATATAATTTTAAATAGTAATCCCCTCTTTTATATTTTTAATCTCTTTATCAAGTAACAATTGAGATTAAATGTTTGAGTAAAGGAGAAAATAAATAATAACATAGTAACATTTCTATTAAATAAAATAGCCAAACAAAGAATTATATACAACATACAAAAAACAATCATAGTGTTAAGTATTTTTATTATTAAAAAAGTAAAAGGAAACTAAATATGTAACCTAATTTTGCCAAAAATTACACAAAAATGAGTCAATGATAAAGAAAATGTGGTTTTTTAAGAAAAGGAAAACCATAAGTTGTCTTAATAAGTACATAAATTAAGGTATGAATTTAAGGAAATTCTGATAATATATGTAACAGCCTACTAAATGCACTAATTTGGGAAAGAAAAATCTTAAACATTTAAAAGAGTGAGGATATAAAAAAATTTTGATTTTATAAAAAAAAGTACAAAAATGTACAATGCAGTCCTGAATTATAGAAAAGAAAAATGTTAACAGAGATGAGAATTAGGAAGGTCTCAAAAAATCACCCTACTGAAAAAGAAATACGGTAGATTCATTTATTGGAAAATTCATTTAAAATATAAACAAACTTTAATGCCACTGTTACACAAATTGCTAGAATATGTAAGGAATAAATGAAGGCCTTTTTGAAGTATTCTGTGAAATAAATGCTGACTGACATCTAATGTAATAAAGCTTTAGTAAGAATTAGGACAGGCCAATTTCACTAATGAATATTAAATTAAAATCTTAAGTACATTATTAGAGGTTGCAATTAAGAAATAGGATTAAATTCATCCTATGAATATAAGAATATTTCTATACAGGCAAAACTATTAGTTTAATACACCATATGAATAGCTTAATGAGCATAAAGTATTCCATTGGATGGGTTTTGATAAAAGACTTTGCAGAAATGTATTTATATGCCTAATAAAAATGTATTTATACATACACATTATGTATAAAATGTATAGATAACCACTTTACAGTCTTATATACAATAAAGGTACCTTTAATAAGCTTTATCATATTTAATATTAGTTTCGACTGCTGGATCAATAAAATACTATGTGAGAACCAGATTTTTAAAAATTAACAAAAGTCTATGAAACAAAGATGCACTATTTTTATATTGCAGGATTACAGGTCTTCAATAGGCAGACAATTCAAATTCTATCTAACACAAATGTTTAGTACATAAGTAACTAGATAAAAGATAAATAAACAAAAATGTGTGCCTTATCTTTATCAGTATAAAACACAAATATCAGGAGTATCACATACTAGTTAAGCAACGAGAAGATTCTTGATAGAATAATTAAGAAGGGATTTGAGTGAGTCCATAAAAATCTATAAGCTACTAAAGGGAGTATTATACAAACATTTGAATAAATGCACAGAAATACTATATATGAGAAGGATAAAATGAAATATTATAAAGATGATTATTTCTGGCCAAGACTGGAAGGCAAAACTATTAATAGTAACAATCCCATGGGTTGCAAATTTTTCTTTTTAATGTTCATTCTACTAACATAATGAAATTGTATTTCTATAAAGGTAATATAAATAAAACAATTATAGAACAAGAAAACATGTATTTTTTTAAAAAATTAATTATCAAATTATATTTTGATAAATTATAACAGTGAAGAAAAAGAACTTATACTGGGAACTAAAGTCTCCTAAAAGTAAAGTTAATTAAAGCAATATGAAATGGCATTCCAGAGGAAATATAATTTAAACCAAACTAAAGAGAATGTTCATAAGTACATATACACACATGCAAGCACACACAAACTCGTGATAAGCAACACATTAACACATGAAAGGAAATAATTCTTTGTAGTGACTTTGCTGCATTATCACCTTCTTGCTATGTAAGGTGACCATATGTTCCAGTTTGTCCAGGACAGTCCCAATTTATGCCTGTTTTCCAAGAGTATTGTTTATAGTATCTTATTCTCAAAGGTGTCTCATTTAATGTGATAAAGTCTCCCAACCCGTGAGGCATAAGTCATAAAATAAAATATGACAAAAGTTTATTAAGATATAAATCTCACAATTAGATTAAAATATCAACTACAAAGTTACCTAGATATAAATATCAAAGCACAAATCAAATAGTTTTTCAGTCTTTAAGAGGTAATTTTGTACACATTGCTGAGAATTTAAGCTCTGGAGGCTGATCGCCTTCTTGCTCTGCCTTTTGAACAAATTACTTAATCTTTTTGCGTCTCAGCTTTTTATACTATAAAATGGGGCATAATAGCTATGTTTATCTTAAAGGATTTTTATAAGGATTAAATAAGCATTTAGAATAGTGTCCAGAATAAAATAGGATCAATAGATGCTAGTTATTGTTATCTCTGTAATGTTGTCATTTTCCATTACAACATGTACCATTCTCAAAGAAGATCTTTAATCATTATCATCATTAACAACACCACCACATGCAAAAACCACAGTGTTAGAAAATGAAACATGCTGGATTCAGAAGGCCTCTATGCACCGTTAGTTAATAGAATCTTCTTACTTCCCCCAAAACACCAATTATCCTGCCTTTTTTGATGACTGTTCCCTTGCTGCTGTTTATAATTGTACAATATTTTTTTGTGTGCTTGCTTTTTAACTTTGCCTAACAGAAATCCTATTGCATCTTGTTACAAATATTGCTTTTTGCATTTGATATTATACTGCTGTGGTTCATCCATGTGTTACCTGCAGGTATTAGCATTGCTGAATGTATTCCATTGCATGAATGTAATCTGCCTGCCGTTCTACTATTAATGCAAATCTAGCTGTTTCTATTAGGGGTTATTACAAATGTTTCTTCTAGGAATTCTTGTCCATGTCTTCTGGAGTGTTAATATAAGAATTTCTCTGGGCGAGGAAGTGATTAGTTACAGCATAGGTACATATACAATGTGACTGGTGGTAATAACAACTGTTTCCCGAAGTTGTTATACCAACGTACACTTTTACTAGAATCCCTCAAAAATATCATGTTCTTCCAGTCAAATAGGTATATGAAGATAATTCATTTTAGTGTTAATCTATATTCATTTCTATGCTTTCCTGTCTCTAATGACATCTTAACTAATTGAAATCTGCCATCTTACCACATAGTACAATTCAAATAGTTCTTATTAATACCTCAATTGACTTCTTGCTAACTCCATTGGTATTTCTACTGGATTGCTGCTTTTGACATTGCTAATCACTCCTTCCTTCTTAAAATACTCTCTCCCTTTAGCTTTCACAACAATGCTGTATATATAGTACTTAGCAGGTTTCTGGGCATGTTATAGAATCTATAAATACCAGTTAACTGGAACTTAATTGCCTTTTTTGCTGAATAAGTTCCAATAAATCAAAAGTAATACATATTTTTAAAAGTTTTACCACAGCACTATTTAATTGAAAAAAATATATATAAATTTATTGTCTACAGAAAAATGATTAGAAATAGTGCGTATTTTCATCCTTGGAATGCAACATAGTCACTTTAAGAAATGAATTAGATTCTGGAAGCCATAGGCAAAAAACTCTAAGTAAAAGACATGTAGACAAAGTAAAACATGTCTTTTTTTAGACATAAAAAAAGAACCCAGAATAAATATCCAATAAACTGTGATTAAGTCTTGGTGAGGAGGACTGAGGAATGGCAACAAAACTTTTGCTCTTTTATTTCACACAATTTAATATTTAGTATTATAAAATTGCTTCTGAAAATATTATAAAAATAATTGAATTGGTGGCTTTTTTTAATTGTTCATTTTGTTGAATCTTCCTACCTTTCTTCCAGAAACTTTTTTTGTGTACATCACTATTAAGGCTTCCATTCTACTGAAGTCATCTACCACAATGTCATAGACAGTTTATGCTAAATCACTGGTTTTATACTTCTGCACCAGTTTACATTGAGCTTCAAATATATACAAATATACTAATGTCCAACTAGAACTTCTCATATATACAAATGTAAACTTCACATATATACAAATGTATATACATATATACAAATATACTAATATCCAACTAGAACTTCACACTCATATATTAAACCAGAGTTCTTCCTCCCCAAATTCTAGATTTGAATGATATTATAGAATTCCATACGAGTAAAATTTCTTATACTCGGTCTCTAAACACTTTATAGCCTATGCACGGCATATATTAATTCATTTAATCCTCATAATAGTACAATAAAGCAAGGATTGTTATTATTGCACCGATTTTACAGATGAGAAAACTGAGTAGAGATAGATTGAATGGATTTTCCAATTCTTATAGCTACCATGTGGTAATCTAATTTGTGTTTCCAAAGATATTGCCAAGCTTCCCAAACCAGAAATTTTGCAGTTCTTTTGACTCTTCTTTTTTATTCTTGCGCTTCCTTCTCTCTCTCCCTCTCTCTCTCTTTTTCTTTCTTTTTTTTTTTTTCTTGAGACAGAGTATCACTTTGTCACCCAACCTGGGGTGTAGGGGCTCAATCTCAGCTCACTGCAACATCTGCCTGCCAACTCCCAGGTTCAAGCGATTCTCCTGCCTCAATCTCCTGAGTAGCTGGGACTACAGCCATGCACCAACATGTCCAGCTATTTTTTTTTTTTTTTTGTATTTTAGGTAGAGAGAGGGTTTCACTATGTTGGCCAGGCTGGTCTCAAACTCCTGACCTAAAGTGATCTGCCCTCCTTGGCCTCCCAAAGTGCTGGGATTACAGGCGTGAGCAACCATGCCTGGCCCCTTCTTTCTTCATTGAAAAATGAATACTGTGAATTATCTCCTTCAAATCTATCTAGTATTCTCTCTTTCACCGTGCCTGGCCCCTTCTTTCTTCATTGAAAAATGAATACTGTGAATTATCTCCTTCAAATCTATCTAGTATTCCCTCTTTCAGCGTGCCTGGCCCCTTCTTTCTTTATTGAAAAATGAATACTGTGAATTATCTCCTTCAAATCTATCTAGTATTCTCTCTTTCAATTCTCACTTCTTTAGATCTCTGTCTCCTCTTCTTGGTCTAAAGATTTTCTCTAATTCATGTTCTTTTGAAATAGTGCTGCTCCTCTGTCATTATTTGGGCCCGTGAAGCTCATTTTCCCCCCTATGTTGGCTAATTTTTCAGGCAATGAAAACGTAAAAGGGACCATGGCTAGACTTTCTTAGACTTGCAGTCCTCCTGAGGTGTTAGAGTAGAAATGGAATGAACTTGAAGTGAGAGTCGCAGGTGCCAGGAAGCCACAGTTAACCCCTCTCCACACTACCAAACCGTCCCTTAGGTCCAGGCTTCATGTTCAATCTCCCAGGTGGAGCATCCTGAGGAAGAGCCACTCCTTTGGGTGCAGTCCACCATTTACCAGGATTTGGAGAAGGAAGGATGGGGAAATGGGTACCTGAGCCTAATTAGCCCCCACCTATGTCCCTTCTGCTCCCCATCCACAAATACTACCCGGATCTTCTGGTGGCCTTATCCTTATAGCCTGAGTCTCCCTGGTGTGAGTGATATAGCACACCAGGCCACAGAAAGAGAGAAGCAAGAGAAAATTCCATCAGGTCTTTTCCTAAGTTACAGGGATCCAGGCTTAAATCTACAGCTTGGAGAACAACCCAGCTGCTTTGGCATTGCCACATGGTGAATCAGTCTCTCCTGGCTTAGAGCCAGAGCTCCAGAGCCCCATGAGCTGCCTCCTGCTCTAGGCTTCAAATCACACATACTCCAAGTTCACAACAGTTCCCGTCTCCCACAGAAGTGTTTCACTGGAGTTTCTCAGAATGTTTTCCATATCTTAATGCTTTCCCTCTATAATTCTTCCAGGCTGATGTCGGGGAGTGTGGAGGTGGTTTAACATTTACGTAGAAACTCCTCCAATTCATTCTCTCCCCTACAACTATGCAGTTCTCTCTGAACAAATAAGAAAAAACAAACAAAGCAATTCTGTATAAATAATTTAAGAGTTCTAAAACCTCCGCCTACCCTTAGTGACTGAAAGCTCAAGATTTCTCCTTCACTGATTATCCAAATATAAGATTTGTTTTCACTTCCTAGTCCAAATGCCTGATAAAAGAAATGATGGCCAAATTCTATCAGCTACACTATAGCAAGTGTTGTTACTGTAGCATTTGCCACAAGGTGGCACCAGTGAGAGAAGTGGTACTCGTCCAAAAACACCAACCCATCCTGACTTGGAAGTTTTACTTGCAGAAATCTGAGTCTTTTGGGATTATATTACACACGCTCAAAAGCCCAAAGCAGGGAAGCCAGGAAAGACTGATTCACTTTCACCATGTGACTATACGGAAGCAGCATGGTTGTTCTCTAGGTTTAGATCTAAGCCTGGGTCCCCATCTGACTCTTTCCTGGTCTCCCGGCCAGCTCCCCTTTGTGCTCTTGCTGTCCCTTCCTGCCATTGATCTCAATCAGGTCACTGCTCTTCTCAAACAAGTCCTGTTGACTTTGAATTCAGAAGGACGCAGTTTAGCATCTTTGTCTCTACCCTCACAGAACTAGAGTATTATATTACGTTATTCCTTCTCGGGCAGGCTGATGAACTCACACATGTGTGCACGCGTACACACGCGTGCACACACACCCCTCTCTCTCTTTCTCTTTCTCTCTCAGGTTACTTACCTTTATCCTGCAGGACCATGGCGCATGTGTGTCTCATATTTGCAAAGCTAAGATGCTCTGGTTAAATCAAAGAATATTTGCTGCAAGGCATCCTTGTTGTCCCTGCCTATACAGAGAATAAACTGGTAGCTTCTGAAGATGAAAATATATGATACATGCATAAAGTGAGTAAGTAACTTGATTGCCTAATACTTCTTATTGGTTTCTCATTGTCTTTAAAACATTCACTATTAAAGTGAAAATAAAATTTAAATTCATCATATAGCCTAATAAAGAATATATATTAATCAAAGACATAGACATTAAATAATAAGGAGGGGCAAGCATACACATATTCAATAAATACATAGAAGTTTACTCAATGCAAGCAAGATGGGCTTGGGTCAAGAGCCATGAACATATTCATGTTCTTGGACCAAGCAATTTCACTTTTAGTCTTCCATTCCAAAGAAGCAGAAGAGAAGTATGACATCCATGTATAGATTGCAATAAAGTGTCTAGCATAGGCTAGACAGAGAGTGAGTACTCAATCAACACATATAGAAGGAAGAGGGAGAATGAAAAGAGTGAGGATGAGAAGGAAAAGGGGAAGACGATTAGAAAGAAAGTTTGTAAACATGCAGCCATGAAAAACTGTACTAAACATGGGTACGGTGACCAGCACAGTAACAGGTAATTTGAAGGTGACAATTATGGAGACCAGTGTAGCCATGGGGAAGTATGTCACAAGCAGTGTTAGTGGTAGCATTGGTGCTTGGGGAGCAGAAAAAAAAGTCAGTGTGCTTCATAAGGACCACCTCTGGAAAATTCTCTGAGTGCATAAAAGACCCCGCCAGATAAACAGCATAATCTCTTGGCACAATCGGTTTCACTCTGCTGGTTATGGTAAAGTAAGGGTGAAATACCTAGTTTGCATTCTACCATTGTGATACAGGTGTTCATAAATAAATGAAACCCAAAGTTTCAAGGACCTGGGAAGCTCCAGTGGAGGCCTGTGCCATAAGGGTGGAACAAGGATTTTCAACGTGGGCTGCCCATCGAAATCACTTGGGCAGCTTTGAAAAACAAATGCCTTAGTCGCACTTACAGAGATCTAAATTTGTTTGCTCTGCATGTGGCCTAGCCATCTGAATGTTGAATCTGGGTGGTTCAACTCTACAGCTAAGGTATAAGTGCCCCGGTGTAAAGCCTCGCTAGACAAAACCAGCCCCACGTTCAACGACACCCCTGGCACCCCGAGCCTTGTTAGAAATGCAGAACTTCAGCTCCACCCCGGACCTACTGAGACAGAATGTGAATTTTTAAAAGCTACCCAGGTGAGTACACAGACATGCCAGTCTGTGAAGCACTGGCACGAAGGACTAACATAACAGGTTTTCTTTGTGCTGCCTTTCCCCTGACAGTCACACCCTTGTTAATTTGGCATTTTATCTTTTGTGCTTCAAAACACAGAAGAGCTGTGTTTTCTCAGGAAATACTTGCTCTTTCTGAAATGTCTCCACTTTTGTTTGATAGAAATGCCATAAACCCATAGACTGAAGCAGATGAAATTGCTAAGGATCACCCTGTTTCTTCACCTGAATTTAGAATTGGAGGAGACTTAGGAATTATGTTCAATTACACTATTTCACAATGAAATAATTAAGGTCCACTGCAGCTAAGATATTACCAAGGGTCACACTGCTAGGAATCAAAAAAGCCAAGGTTTAGAACAGATTTCACTAATAAGAATTGTCCCTTTGAATAGTCCACGTTCCACTGCAAAATTCACTTAGTGTTTTATGATGTTTACATATTACGACTTTCCTAGTCAAAAAAAAATCAATAATTTTTTAAAGCCTTAGGTGAGTTATCCTAGATGAACCTGAGTCCTGGAGAGGTGTGATGATTGGCAACCTCTAACAAGTGCTTCTTCATCCATTTCTCTGACTGTTGCAGAGAACATTTTTTTCCCCCAACTTCAAAGTTCTACTGTTTGGGAAAAATACCAGTTATCCAGCCCAAACCTTCTAATTGCAAATGCGATATATAAAATCCCCCTGTTATAATAGAAACCTGTGAAACTATCATGGATGAGATGGGCATGGGATGCAGTTGTGTTGCAGGTACTAGAGATTCTTATTTGGTAGGTATGTGAACTAGCAGGGTAACTAGAACAGATAAACAGAGGTTTCCATAAGCTTCACAAACATATTTGCAAGGGTATACAGGAAAGCTTGCCCTAGCATAATTGCTGAGCTGCACAGAGTTGGAGGGTGTATAATAGTGGCAGAATTATGAAAATACCTCTGGGATGGGAATAAGGGTTCCTATTGTGAGCTGAGCAGCAAGGCTTAGTTCCTCACTGCTGCAAGTGTGGGCTGTGGATCTGCAGCACAGGCATCACTTGGGATCTTGGTGGAAACGGAATCCCAGGCCCCACCCTAGACCTACCACTGTACTTTAATCTCCAGTTGATCCCCACAAGATTCGTATTCTCACTAGAGTTTGAGAAACACTAGTCTTATTCACTATTTCCCAAATTGGTCTCAATAATGAATGCATGATAATGGGGTCCCAGCTGATACCTAAATTAGAATCTTCAGAGAAAGATCCTAAGAATGTATATTTTTAACCATTGCCTTTGGTGATTCTTATAATAAAGCAAATTTGACAAGAGTGGAGGATCAAGAGCTTTATAGTCAGGCAGAACTGACACAGGCAATCAGTCCTCCTATCTACCAGTGGGCATCTTTGAGGACCATCTTGTCCTGTATCAATTGTGGATACAACATTTCTTTGCATATTCAACACGAACACGAGGTAGGCAGTTATGAAGCAGTGTAGAAAGGGTGTGAGCGTCTGCCTTGTGCTTAGTAGGTTTGAAATAGAAGATTGATATTAACATTTCTGTCTCCTCTTTAACGCCTCAATTTTGTCCTCTAAAAATGAGAGTGATAGGTATTTAGGGTATTTTTCATTGATTCATTTTATCTTTACTGAGTAGGTGGTAGGTTCTGGAAGCAAAGATGAACTCAGAGCTTAGTGGGAGAATCAGGTACACGAACAGAAACATTACAATAGATACAGAGGTTTTGTTCATAAACGAATCATTTCATACATCCAGATAATGTTTTGGTTAGCTTGTAGGGGGAAGAGATCAAAGCTACTATTTAATATCATTAAAATATCATTATTTCTTTCACATATGCTAACCCAGGCAGAAAGGAAAGAGCTTTCTAGTGCACTGAAAATTAAAACTTGTCAAAGAAAATAAGGCTTCCATGTGACTCTGATTGGGACTAAAAATTAGCACAGGAGAACACCCCAAACTGTGGCAAAATTATGACCTTATTTAAAGTGGACGCTTTATCAGCTCATCTTTTCTGCCAATTCTTTCCAACCTCATGTTTTTCACTCTCACTTGTCCTATTATTAGCCTCTATTTCATAACTGCTGCAGAATGTTTTTCCTCCAGCAGTGGAGCTACCAACAGATACACAAACCTGAGCCTCAAAGCTGAAAGCTGAGAGTTCCTAATTTAATTTCTGCCCTTCAGGAGCACAGGGTCATTGGGATCCACCTGCTGTCAGATGACTTTGGGGAGGCCAGGCTTTGAGCATGCTGGCCTTTTGGCATTATCTTTGTCTCTCACACCCACATCTCCAAGCATCCCGTCTGCCCCTAAGCCTGGGGTCTGTTTGTTTAACGGTCTGCTGCTGAATTAATAACTACTTTCTCTGATGTTAGCTATTAATATTTTGGATTTGTTTACATCAGAAAGTAGTATTTGAGAAACTAGAAAGCCACCCTGTTTTAGGAACTCTTACGAACTTTCTTTCTCTGATCTCGCTGTATGTATGCGTTGCTATATGTGCCAATATGCTAACCTGCTGCCTGACTCATAACAAGGTATATCCTTTACAGTTACCTTACTTTCACCCCATGTGAGCCTCGCCGCAGCTCAGTTAGAGAAAAGAAATACTACCCAGGAAAATGCAGCACATTTTCACTTGAATGTGCCAGTAAGTATCCCTAAAGTTTCATTATTCAACAATGATCAGTAGTCAACAGGTCAACACATCCTTGAATGGATGTGTTTAATTCCTTAGGAAAGTTTTAGGACTGAAAAATCATTTCGTACATCTAAAATGTTAATACAGGCCAGGTGCAGTAGGTCACTCCTGTAATTCCAGCACTTTGGGAGGCCAAGGTGGGTGGATCACTTCAGGACTGGAGTTTAAGACCAGCCTGGCCAACATGGCGAAACTCCTCTGTCTCTACTAAAAATACAAAAATTAGCTGAGCGTAGTGGCACATGCCTGTAATCCCAGCTACTCAGGAGGGTGAGGCAGGAGAATTGCTTGAGCCAGGGAGGTGAAGGATGCAGTGAGCCAAGATTGCCCAACTGCACTTTGGCCTGGGCAACAGAGCAAGACTTTCTATCAAAATAAATAAATAAATAAAATATTAATACAATTAATTTTTGATTATAACTATAAAAATATCTTCGCAAATATCTCATATTTGTAGATAAAAGTTATACATTTTTAATTTTAAAAACCTTAATTTTATAATTTAATCAGTGTGATACTTATTAGGCTTGAAGAACCATACTCTTCTCTACGCTTTCCATTTAGACAAATTTAGAGCTTGAGTGAAAGAAATTAAAAATGTCATCATCTTCTGATATGTTTGTGAGAACCATCTGGACATGAGAGAAAAAATAATCCAGAAACGAAGGACCAATTGCATCAAAAATTTATGATATGAAGCTGATTACTTCTAATTGCATCTAAAGTAATTTTGAAATTTCCCTCCCCCTTGGATTTAAAGAGAAACTTCTGCAATAGCAGCTCAACTCTCCAAGCTTTTGTTGGCCAGCAAGAGTAGGCTTCCAAATGAGAAATCAAAAGGCTCTTAACTTTCCAAATGCAAATTAATGTGTTTCCTCCTCTCTGAAGCACTCCCTGGCTTCATGAGAACTGATTTTGGAATCTTCTATGCATATATGAGTGCCATGATTTGGATATGATTTGCTTGTCCCCACGTAATCTCATGTTGAAATTTGATCCCCAGTGTGTGGGTGTTGGGAGGTGAGGCCTATTGAGAGGTATTTGAGTCATGAGAGCAAATCTCTCGTCAATAGATTGATGCCTTCCCTCAGAGGAAAGTGAGTTCTAACTCTTTAGTGCCCAACAGAACTGTGTGTTGAAAAGAGTCTTGCACCTGGCCACTGGTTCCCTCTTTCCTTGCGTGATTTCTGCACACACTGCTCCCCTTCACTTCCTCCAGGAGTGGATGCACCCTGAGACCTTCACCAAATGCATATGCCCAATGCTGAACCTCCCAAACATCAGAAGCACAAGCCAAAGAAACCTTTTTTTCTATATAGATTACCCAGCCTCAGGTATTCCTTTACGGCAACACAAAACCGACTGAGACAATGAACATAGCTCATATCTATCACAGAACTTGTCATATTGAATTGAACTAGAAAATACCCATCTCAACCCCTCTCTTATGAGTTTTTCTGAGAACATTCATCACTATATTCTTACCACTTTACAGTGGACTTGGAACATTGAAAATGCTTAATAAACATTGACAGAATGATAAAAGAATGTATTAAATTCCCATTTATTTCTGAGTGTACATAAAATAGAACAAAAAGTATCATTCTATAGCACTCACATATGTCATATACATTTCTAAAAATATATTCCCCAAACCGGGTATAATACTTTCATCTTTTTTATTCCTTTAACTTCATCTTTAATTTCTTATTTGATAAAACAGGTATGAGGGATTTTATATACTTGAGGAAGATATTTTTTCTCAGTTTACCAGCCTAGAATGCATGTCCCCATTATTCCAAGTATGAGTTTCACTGCCCAGTATGGCCAGGGTCTGCCCATTGTGGTACCTTTCACACTAGATTCTGTTGACCTCCCAGCACTCTTACATCAAGTTATTTACAGGAAGGAACTTTTGGTCTCATTTTCCACCAAATCTCAGTGTCTTGCATAATGCCAAATACCTGACTGTATGTATATGCATGTGTGTGAACATGTGTATGCGTAGGGCAGATTTTGTTTTAAGCTGCCTCTAGTAGAAATATTTTCCTGATATTCATAAAACCACCAGAATAGCTGTCATCTTTAAAAAAATAAACAGATTTGTAGACATCCACTCCAAGACAAACTTTGGAAACATTGTCTTTGGCTTTTTTTTTTCCATCAAACAAGGAATGCTTGGTCCTCCTGTCAATTTTTTAGTTTTCTCAAGTAATATGCAGGTATGTAGGTAACTAAATAAAATAATAGTTGGACGTTAGCATCCAGTCTCACAGAGTTGGGGTACAGTGAAGGGAATGAGTTCTAGGACACTCTGTTCTACCTTATTGATACAGACAGAAAATGGAAAAGTACTGGGTAGAAGAGGGTGGTTCCCTGGTAAGACCCCATCTTTATGCCTGGATACCCGCAGACCCAAATGAAAATAGGCATTTCTGTTTTCATGCCCAAAAAGTTGCCTTTTAGCTCACCATACCTCTATCCTGCCCTCACATAAACCCTGAACCCCAAGCTCCAGAGCAGACCAGCAGACCAGCAATGGTGGAATGACAGGACAGAGAGAAGATGTCTGGACACCAAAGGGAGTTCAGCAGGGGGTAGTTGGAGGAGTCTGGCCACTGAGCAGTCCCACTTCAGGGGAAGATCACTTTCCCACTCCATCCCCACTTCCAGCTCCCCATCCATCTGAGAGCCACCTCCACCACTCAGTAAAACCTTGCACTCATCCTTGGAGCCTGCATGTGATCCAATTCTTTTGGGCCACTGGGCAAGAGCTTGGGACACAGAAGGCTGTCACATTGGCCCTCTGCCCTTGAGATAAGGCAGAGGGTCCACCTAGCTGATTAACACTGAAGCCATCTGCAGACAGCAAAACTGAAAGAGCTTTGTAACATGGAGGATTGCAGGCATCTACCTCTAGACACTACTGTGGAGCCAGAGCACTTGCCCCAGCCACTGCACTGCTTGTCTGTCTGCATGCTCCCACTTCCTTCAGGGGTTTCAGCTGTGGGGAGACCAAATAGGCAAGCCAAACCCCTGTCATACATCAGGGAACTCTCCCGTTTCATTATCATCCAAAGCCTGCTAGTACTTAGTGACTCAGGAAACTCTCAGCTGATTTCTGGGAAGTGGGGATAACAACACAGAGGTTGCACATTCTCGTGAAAATTATATTAAGAAAAATCCACATAGTATATGATAGTCTTGCTTTTCTATAAATTTGAGTGTCATCAAATTATAAATAGGGCAACTATATGTCATACTTATCATGGAACATCCTTAGATTATGTTTATTTTACAGAGAAAGTTATTAAAACTTCCCATTGTGCCTGAAAAGTTTTGGGAGCTAAGCCAGGCACAGTGGTTCACACCTATAATCCCAGCACTTTGGGAAGCCAAGGCAGCAGGATCACTTGAGGCCAGGAGTTTGTGACCAGCCTGGGAAACATAGTGAGACCCCATCAGTACAAAAACTTTTTTAAAATTAGCCAGGCATGATGGTGTGCATCTGTAGTCCCAGAGACTTGGGAGGCTGAGGAGGGAGGATCACTTGAGCCCTGGAGGCTGAGGCTGCAGTGAGTCATGATTGTACCACTGCACTCCATCCTGAGCAATAGAGCAAGACCCTATCTCTAAAAATAAAGAGTGTATATAAAGCCAGAGTTAAAAAATGTTATTTTCATGCATTTTGAATTCCTGAACCACTGGGACAATAAAGAAGAGAGTTTAGTTTGGAGGCTAAGCATGTAGAACCTGGTGTCAGCCTGTCTAGCCTGGTACAAATACTGGCATTTTGGTTTATGCATAAAAATTGTGATTTGGCCCTAAACGATGCTCAGACCAAAGTGAATTGGAAAGAAATAGCATGTTCAGGAACCCGCTGCCTGAAGCTGTGAAATTTAAGCTGGAGCAAGAATCCTCTCAATATCCCCAGAGGTGAGAAGACAACAGAGGATCACAGCAAATTCCCTCACTGCCTCGGCAGAGTCCATAGAACAGCTGAGCCATATTTATCCTGTTTTGAGAAGGTTTTACTGAAATATTTGCCCAAGAAGCTTGCACAGCAGTGTCTGTGGTACCATAGTTAATGTTCACATTTGTAGTGACAGATCATCTCTGGCTAAAATAATATTTATGGATAAGTTCTTAATTTTTAAAATAAATTTGGTGAAATAATCCATAATCCATTTAAAACGTATCATTTTATCTGGGATACAAAATATTGCATCATTATCTCTCTGCTCTGTCTGCATGGGGGGAGCTTCCAGACTGTTCCATCCCGCATAAGATAGAGAACCTCTCAGGCAGGAAGCAGGTGCCCAGTGACGCAGCTTGAAGGATAGCTGTCAGAGATGCATCTAAAGGGTTGACAGCAGGAATGGCCTAAACAGAAGCAGTGTTTTACTTATGTTTTTTCTTCAGAAACTGTCAAAAGGAAGCATTCCCCTAACAAAATGTGGCCTCCTGTTTCTGCTTGTCTTTTAAGTTTACTACTTGAATAACTACAATGATCCTTGATTCTAAAATGTATTCTTGCACAAGATCTGATATTATTGTGTATTAAATAATGTATTTGTGCCTGTTTTCTTTTATTCCCATTAGTGAATCTAAATTGCACTCTGTGCACAAGGCTCACTGTACTGGGAGACTCTGAGTACCTATCAAGGAGCTCTGACACCAGTACTTTGATCTGTCAACAGAGTTGTGCAGATAAAATAACAAAACTTCTAACTTACTATATTATACTCCATTTACTCTAAATTCACTGTGTTTACTCAATACCAGGCACCTCTACTTTACCTATATCAAGCCTCAAATAATCCTGGGAAGTCATAATATTATTTTTCCCACTTAACAGATGAGAAAACTGAATCACAGAGAATATCCATAATTTTATTTTTTAGCTGGAGTCTCACTCTGTCACCCAGGCTGGAGTGCAGTGGCACTATTTTGGTTCACTGCAACTTTGCGACCTTCACCTTATGGGTTCAAGTGATTCTCATGCATCAGCCTCCCAAATAGCTGGGATGACAGATAGGCACCACCACGCATGGCTAACTTTTTTGTGTTTTTAGTAAAGATGGGGTTTCACCATGTTGGCCAGGCTGGTCTTCAACTCCTCACGTTAGGTGATCTGCCCACCTCAGCCTCCCAAAGTTCTGTGATTACAGGCATGAACCACCATATTTGGTTAAGAATATGTATAATTTGTCTACTAGTAGCAGTGGAGTATTGAGTCCAACCAGTCAGACCAAATAAGAATTATTAGGAAAAGCAGAAGACAAAAATGCAGCACTTTTTAAAGAGTCTGCAAGGAAATAAAAATATTTTTATTTATTCTTTTTAAAATTAAATATTTTAAAGACATCATTAGATAGTAAGATCTTCTTTAAATACTCAGACTGGTACAAAGAAAGTTTGATAAAGTTCTATATAAATTCTGGAGTCTATTGGCTATAAAAACACTCCAATAATTTTCAAGGTGTTTTAGTTGCTAGCATTCTCATTATAAGGGATAAGGGACAGACCAAAATCAATTAGGTAATTTTAGGCTTTGCATAGTTACAACACCTTGCATTTATATGACATTTTACAGCTTCCAATTGACATTCACATATATTATGGTTCAATGACTACCAGGAAGGACAGTTATCATCATCCCAATTTTACAGTTGGTAAATAAATCATCATGGGAGCAAACAAAAAGAGTGTGTGCATGTCTGTGTGTGTGTATGAGATTGAATGCTTATACATAAACAAGTATTAAGCCTTACAAAGGAGAGCAGCTAAAAGCTACATATCCAAAGCAATGTAATAACTGCCAGAGATCTGACACCATCTAGGTAGAGTTGAACATGCCTTGATTATATTGGGTTCCATATTCGCTGCTAACATACCCCACATTTAAAAATATTCTGCTTTTATTATTTTCTGCAGGCTTTCAGAAATCAGATTGTTTTTATCTTATGCCATTAAGGATTGACTTTTAGTGCCTACATATTTTAAACACCGAAATATACAGATAGCCAAACTTTCAGAAAACTATTTTGGGAAAGAATTAAGAAAAAAGTAAATCATTTTATTTTTTTAAATCATATATTTTCCACAAGTAAAGTCTGTAATTCTCAGTTTGTACATTTTCACTTGGAAGTGTATTTTTCTTTTCTGCAAAAAAGTCAACAGGCTACTGTACTATTTCACGGAATTGTGAAATCAACATCAATGGCATGTTAATGACACAATTTTGGCCAGTTACATTGATTAAGTAGGAAAAGAAAAACAATATTTCCTTTAAATCTATGAAGCGTTATTAAGAAAAAAAACCTGGGAAAAACAAGAAATGCTTGCAGAATGTAACAAATAATAGAAAATTGCTAATTTGTCAAAATATGAAAATTAGCAATAGGGCTTCTGAATCCTAAGATTACACAGTACACAGGAATTCTCTGGCATGCCACTCCCCACTTTTAAACCAAAGTCTCCTCTTAATTAAATAAGGCAGACAATACCTGTACAATTTCTCTCACAAGATTTTTGCAACATGCTTTTCCTTGGCTTCAATATGAGCATAAAGGAGAAAGAAGAAAGAGCTAACATATACATACATAGTATGTATTATGCATTCATTATTTTCTATATATTGCTTTCAATTCCTGCATCAACCTTTGGGGGCAAGTTTTAGACTATCTGAAACAAAATTAAGTATTGTAGGTTCTGATTAAATGACTTGCAAAAAATCACAGAGCCAATAGAAAGCTGAGTAGAACTTTGACCTCAGGTCTCTCAGCTTTCAACACTCACATTTTTCTCCTGTATATCTTACCCCAACTCACACAAGGAAGGTATTTTAAATAAACAAATTTGTGTCAATTCTTGGATACAAAAGCAAACCCAAATCACAATGACCTCCTTAGAAAACACCATGTCCTGCTGCTTCTTTTCACAGAAGAAAACATAAAGTAATCTTTGGCTAATAACTAAATCCCAATCACAGAAGAAAACATTAAAATAAGGTAATCTTTGGCTAATAACTAAATGATGTATTGATTGGATGTGCTTTTCTGGTCTTTTGCATGATACTTAAATAAGCCTTTAAGTATACCAGCTGGGCTGTAATACAAAGAGGTCAAACCGGAAGAGGTAAGCTACTACTTAAGCCTCATGGAATTACAAAATTACGTTCATTGTGCTGTTTGTTTGCTTGCTTGGTAAATTTATAAGACAATCATGACAAACTATGTCCACAAAGAAGAATCATTATAACTTTGCTCATTTCCTCTTGTCAAAATCAATTGGTAGATCACCTGTTATCAATCACCTGTTATCAACATGGCTATTGCAAATTACTAAAATTATGTTTGGGCTATAGCAAACATTCTCATGAACGTTTCTTTGATGAACTTAAAAATTCTTCTAAGGTTCTTCACCTTGTTATTAACACCATTCTTCAGGTACTCTGCTGCTTGGCCTGGATTTATAGATATTTTAGCCTTCATTCCCTCCTGTCAACGGAGTTCAGGGATGTGTGCCAAAACTCCATTTTCATTCTGACTTGCTTCAACCACAGGGAATCATTAGGTGCTGCTCTCAGAGCACTTACTGGAGAACCATTTGATAAAGAGGACCCTCACTGAATGGAGGAGCTAATGGACCTCCAAAGTGACGGAGTAAAGCACTAACTGGGATGGTCCTTTAATTTTATATATTACATCATAGAAATGTCGTTACACAGTGGCCAATCAATTCTGTTAAAAATGGAAGCTTTTATTTCAAAATCTCCGCAGAGAGAGCCAGTCATAATAGGAAGAAAAAACTATTTTTAGGGTTCCCTTCCCTCTTGCCAATGGCTGCCCCCACTCCCCAACTCTATCAGGATGTTAGTCAGATTGTTACACAGGCCATCAGTCCTGTTACCAACGTATAACCCCAGGCAATGGTTGCTATTGGACTGCCTCATTCTTTTTCTAGCAATTCCATATTTCAAGTGCTTCAAGTATCTTCAAATGAATTGCTTGGTTGATTTCCAAAATGGTCACTATAAGTCATATTCAGCCCAAATGCTATCCTTTCCAAAGTTTTGAAAATCCATTTTTGCAGGAAGGCTGCTGAAAAATTTAATGAGCTTCAATTCAGAAGAGACATATCCCTTTAACTTGAATTTGACCTTAACACATTTGGTCCATTCAAATGTGTAGCAATCTTTGCAATTACAATGGCTACCTCTTTTCCCAGTAGTGCAATATATTATACATAGCACCATTTCCAAAATTTTTTAAATTTCTGGAAATGGCATGAAAATGAAAAGATCATAGAATACTCAGCTTTTATTCAGACTATTTCAATTCGAAGTGTTTTTGGTGCCTTGTTTTCCTCCTTATCCAGCTTCATTTCTGTAGGGTGTATTTCCCTTTTATTAAATCCAGTGTTTTTAATGTTTTCAAAACATGACTTCGACATGAAAAAGAATTATTATAAAAAGTAACACTGACTTATTAATACAAGAAGGAGCAGACATATTCAAATAGATTTACTAGTGTTTAATCTGGAAGCACTTAACTGAAAGTTCTCTTATCAGCTTAATAGTGAATTATAATGACCTTAATTTCACAGAGACAGGGTCACTATCTATATTTCTTAATGGAAAGACTACAGGCAAGAGTCAAGTGTCTTAACCAGGTATTATATAAATGAAATATATGTGTAATATAGAGACCTTAGAAAATTCGCTAATTTGAAACAAGAAAATAGTTGTAAACTCTCAGAGTTTTTAGTTTTTTTTTTTTTTTTCAGAATTCGGATTCTACTGTATATTCAAGTTTGCAATTTCATATTAAATTTTTATACATAACATGACATAATGACCATTTAATATTCTCAGAACACTCTGAAAATTCATCTAATGTACAAATATAGTCTAATTTATATAGACATTTAAATTCATAATTTCAGACTTGTTAAAAATTTTTGCTATTACAGATAAAACTTTGGTGAGCATCCCTACAGATAAATCTTCACAAACATGTCTACAGGCTGGATTCTTAGAAACACTATAAGGCTTTTAAAACATACTAAAATATTACCTACAAAAAAATCTTTAACAAAGTACACTCCCTCAAGTAGTATTTGAGGACACGTGTTTTCATAGCTCCCTCACCAAATGGGGTACAGTATTCTCTTTTAAAAATCTTTAAATTAAGGATGGGATTAAAAAAAAATACCTAATTTGCATTTATTTGTGAGGCTGAGAATATTTGTTTATTCCCTTTAGGAAGATTATGTTCCGCCCCTTTGTCCATTTCCCTATTGAGATTTTATTTTAATGTTACCCTTTAATCTAAAGACTTCTTCAGGATTTTAAATCTTTTCTGTATTTGTTATTCAGTTTCCTCATAGTTTGTCTTTCAATTTTGTTTCTGATTTATGATATTCAGATAAAAAGTAACGCTGTGTCAAAGTTGTGAATTTTTGCCTTCCATTGCTTTTATTTGCTCACAAGGTCCTTACAATTGCTGACATAAATAAATACGTAATTTTATTTATTATTTTCCTTAGGCTTTATTTGTTTATCACATTAACTTCTGAAATCATTAGCACACTTTTGGTGTAGAAAGAGGGGTCAACATACATTTCTGATTCTATTTACCTGATAGTCAATCATTTATTGAACAATCAGTCCCTCATTTTCCTCTTGTTTATGAATCAATCCTTGTCCTATACTAAGTCCCATAATGTATCAGAATCTGTTTTCACTAATTAGCCTGTGGATGGTTTATGGCTTTATATTTTGAGGCTGGGCATGATAATCCCAACATTTTAGGAAGCCGAGGCAGGAGGATTGCTTGAGGTCAGGAGTTGGAGACCAACCTGGGCAACCTAGTGAGACCCCATCTCTACACAGAAAAATACAGAAATTATCTGGGCAAGGTGGTGAGCGCCTGTAGTCTCAGCTACTCAGGAGGCTGGGTAGAGAGGATGGCCTGAGCCCAGGAGATTGAGGCTACAGTGAGCTAAGATCACACCACTGTACTCCAACCTGAGTGATGGAGCAAGACTCCCTCTCAGAAAAGTTTTTAAAAAATATATACGCGCACACACACACACACACACACACACACACATATAAATAATATTTTGAATTTAGGAAAAGCAATTTTATCTATTTATTTCTTGTTCTTTAAAAATCCTTCTGTCACGTTATTTTTAGGACTTCGGTATTCCTGCAATATTTTTTATTAAATTGTTTCATAATTTCTACGTATTGATACAACAAATGTTTCTTGAAGAACTGGAATAAGAAAATTACAAAGAAACAAATGAGTCTCCCTACCTTCAACTTCTCCCTTTTCTGAGATTACTATTGTCTTTTTTTTGAGCATGTACTTTCAGGATTTCTGTCACAAATAGTTTGGTAGTTTTGTTCCTATTCTTCCTTAAGAAAAAAGAAATGTGTCAGAGCATGATCTATTTTCGCAACATAGAAAAAATATTTGACGCAGTTTATTATAGGACTGCAATGCTTTTTAAAAAAATCTAGGAAATATAATTTTAATTTCTTTCAGCTTTACATGTCTACTCTTTTGAGACATATAAAAATAAACTATTGAATAAGCTAGAGTCATGCACAAGCCTTTATATTGCTGCTCAGATCTATTAAATGGCATCTTATTTAACTTGAAACAAACTCCAGTAACTACAGTGTCATAAAGACACCCCTTATAGCATGTCGGTCACTCTGAAGTATTTAGCTTTTTTAAATTTCCTAACGATTAATTATTTTACTTACTCCAAACACATTACAAAGCACTGTGCCATTAAATTTTTTAATTTATTTCTGTATGTATCTAGTCAACAGTATCTTAGTGATAGGAGGTGCTCAGTAAACATCTGTTGAATAGGAGAAGAATGACTGAAACATACTACTTAAAGAGTGCTGTACAAAATGGCACGTTATTAATAACCACATTGGAATTTTTAGAAGTGGCTGATGCAGGAGCAAATGTAAGCCTTTTTATTCACAGCAAAGCTTAAGAGATGAATAGCAGGCACATGTGATGTGTGATTTATTCATACATACTAGTAGGAGATTTATAGGCTTCTATTAACCTACTCGAGTTCCAATTTTGTCTTAGGCTAGTCTTTTGTCATGATTAGCTATGTTGTACATCTGTTAAATAACAGGTTGTCTGTACTGAAATATGCAAGAAATATAAAGACAGAAGGCCAAAATTATTATATAAGCACATCATTTCAGTTGAACTGTAGATAAATATCTGCTTATGTGTGTTACAAAAATTAGACATGTACATGCTTATGCACAAAAGCAGATCATTTTTCTTTTATGGACATGAGACTCACTGTTATAGACTGAATTTATCTACAAAAAATAAAATCCCTACATGAAGTAGTTCCTCAGAATGTGACCGTATTTGGAGAAAGGTCTTCACAGAAGTAATGAAGTTAAAATAAGGTCATTAGACTATGCTCTAATCTAATATGGCTGATGGACCCCTACAGGAAATTTAGGAGACATACACCTACAGAGGAAACATGATGAGAACATACATTTCATTGACCACCTACAAGCTAAGGAGATAGGCCTCAAAAGGAATAAACTCTGCTGACACCTTGATCTTGAACTTCTGACCTTCAGGACTGTGAGAAAATAAATTTCCATAGTGAAGCCACCCAGTCTGTAGCACAGCAGTCCTACCAAGTTAATATACTCATGAAATAATGAAGAGTACAGCATGGCCATTTGCTGAAAAAGAACAATTACTTTGTTCACTTGATAGTCTCAGTTTTGGAAAAGATGAATCATCTCAGCCTGCATACTGTGGTGGGACCTGATCTGATCCCTCTTCCAGGTAAAACACCATCAAAGAAAGCCACTGCTTTAGCTAATGCTTCTGATACATCCCTTCTTCAATTGATTGGGAATTCAAACATAATTGATTGCATTGCTCACTTCCACATGATAATCCCATTAGATTAGCCAAGGTAACTGCAAAATGGTTGAGGATCTAAAACAGCTTGCATGCACATCATGCTTTGAAGGTATGGTAGTTCATTCCTGGATTTCCCCTTGACATCTTAATGTCACTTGTGTGCTTCCTATCTGTATGTGCACAGTCACAATAAATAGAGGAGGAGTGTGGAGAGAAATAATCCGCACTCCCCTTCTTTCCCAACCTAGGTTTGCAGAGCATAGGAAGAGGGTGTACATTTTGCAACTAGGGCAAATGCAATGGCACTGCCAAAATCATATGAATATCACACGTCAGGGGTGAGGAAACGTCACAGTTCTATTTGTCCTGGCACAGAACATATGGTAACTTTTACAGAGCCCTCCTACTATGCCATGCGCCTTTTCTTCCAACCCTGTGCCATTGCCCAATGCGGCAATACATCTTCCCTGTGGACTAAAGCTGGCTCTTGGAACCAGGCAGCTGCTGGCATGGCATGCTCTAAGTTCATAAATATATGATATCCTTCTTTACATTATCTTAGTGAAACAACATGAGAATAGAGTTTTATAATAGTAATAAGAAAAGTCATAATTTTCCATGCTTCACGATTCAGAATAATTAATTTAATAACTGTGTCATATGAGAAGAGTAAATAAAGAGAAGAAAAGGGGTGTGGATATATGATCACTGATGCATATACAATGGCAAAAACAAATTACCAGGGTACTGCTAGAAATGAAAGCTTGGTAAGAAATATTTTTCAGATGTTAATTTGATTCTTCTACTGAGCCTTAAAGCTGCAGTGTCTACAAGTGCACTCTTTATCTCCCCTTGTTTTTATTTGTAGCCGTTATATAACCTTACGTCTCTAAAAACCAATTAAATACCTTCCTGATCTCTACTGGGAGTTTTCCCCAAGTAGTTCTCTACCTAGACTATAACAGGACTACGATTTCATTTACAACATCTTCCTAGAGAGTGTTTCATCAGAGGTGTTAAGAAAAAGTACCAAAATTAATAAAGGAGGGCAGAAACAAAATAAAATGCAGTTTTCTCTGGACACAAAGTCTCTGGGGTTAGCTCACAATAAACGCTGAGATTCCAGATCTTAGATGAGCAGTTTGCCTCTCCTGCCACAGTCTGCAGGTTCTCAAGAACAGATTATTTCTGAGTACTAGGATATATGCCTATGTTCCACATCATAAATATATGCTTCTAAAGTATGTAAATAATTATTTCCATTAACTTGGCAGATCCAAAAGGAAATCTTTCTTTGCTTGGTCAGGTAAAACTTAAACCATAACTACTTTGCTTCTGTTTTGTCTTCTTCAAATGCTAACGACACAGCCGCCTTGCCCTTTCCATATTAAGACTCCCAATTCCGCTACTGAAATGATGGGGCTGTGTGTATCCAAGACACTACATTCCAGATGCTGCTAACACCCTCCAGCCCCAGGCCTTGCAGAGGGCCTGCCCTTTCCACCAGTGGCCGCAGTGGCTTACCGACAGTGTTTATGCGATCCGGTCAGGGTTTCGATCACAAAGCACTCGCCATCATTGAGACAGTATGCAAGGTCCTTGTCTCGGCAGGGTTTGAAGTGCTCAGATCGCTCTGTGGAATATGTTGTCGTATCTGTCAGGGAAAGCACAGAGGGAAATGCTGTCAGCAGTACATTCTGACACCACCAACTACTGTCACTGGCCCTGGATCTCTGTATGGAGGCCTTCTCCTGGGGTTTGACCTCTGGGACTCTGGACAGACAGCCCGAAACCTCCATGGTACTGACTAAATGCAGCTGGCTGTAACCACTGTATTCGATTGTCTTATTTCTCCACTACATTTTAACTACTGGAGTCACTCTGGAGAAGCCCCATTTGAGGACACGTAAACACTAAAAGCTGAATGAGCCTGAGTTAAACACCCCAAATCCACTCCCATTAATTTCAGTTTTAACAAACATGTTGTATGAAGGATTGAAACAACATTCCCTTCCCTTTATTGCTGCCAAATATAATTAAACATCTGATCAATGTATATTGTAACTGTTCTGTGGAATCCAGTGTCAGTTTTGGGGATTTCTTTTTTAGTTACAGCTATAATTGGCTAATAGCTAAGCCAATTATTCTTTCACTTTCTCCTTTTATTATGTAATTAAAATGCAAATGTTCTAAATTCTGAAACAGATTCTCAAATATGAAGAATGTTCCTAGTAAATATTTAACAGGACCAATTATTGTCATTTTTTAGCATTATCTTAAATATGCATTTTTAAAGCCATAATTACTTACATTCTCAAATTAAGTTATATATCAATATCTGCATCCCAAATACGAGACTAACCATAAATATGTGCTATCTACAAGATACAGACTCTATTACCACATGTAGACATTATTCTACTTACAGTTTTAAGCAACTATCAGCACCAATTCTACCACAACATTCAAGAAAAAATGTACTTCAGGAATCAAAGAGGAATAAATTATTCAGTGCTTAAGCTTTTAATTTCCTTTACATAGATTAGATTAATAATAAAATTCAACAGCACGGCACATTATACCAGCTTATTAACCGCTATTGTTTGAATGTGTCTCCCAAATTCCACTCCATGTGTTGGAAATTTAATCCTCAAATTCATATGTTTAAAGGTGGGGCCTTTGGGAGGTAATTAGGATTAGATAAGGTCATCAAGGTGAGGCCTCCATGATGGAACTGTTGGCCGTTTAAGAAGAGAAAGAAGGATTGAGTTGACATGCTCTTGCCCCCATCCATGTGATGCCCTGCACTGCCTAAGGGCTTACAGAGAGCCCTCACCAGCAAGAATGCCTTCAGCAGATGCAGCCCCTTGACCTTGGGCTTCTCAGCTTCCAAAACTGCAAGAAATAAATGTATTTTCTTTATAAATCATCCAGCTTCAGGTATTCAGTTAAAGCAATAGAAAATGGACTAAGACAGTAAATTAAGGTCACAATGAGCTTCTTCCCTGCTTATTGTCACAACTGATGGAAAGTGAGCATTTTAAAAGGAAACTCACCCCTGTCTCTCCTACATATAAAAATCCCCATGGGGCTCTCCTGGGGCAATAACTTCAAAATCCATAGTAGAGCAAACCAGGGCATGGACCATCTATATGCTTATCTGTCTGATCTCTTCTTGCACTCTAAAATTTTATGCAACTTAATTTTCAACTATCGTTCTATTTCCCCAAAATACCAAGAACTGTCACATCGCCCCTTCTTCTCAGACCTTCGTTCTTTGTTAAAGACACCCAGAAACCCTCAGAACTTAGATGATCTCATTTTGTGCCTCCCAGTGCCTCTTACCACTTTCATCACTGCATTCAACCCTGCAAGTAATCCTTTCTTTGTTTTATCTGTTCCTTTCCTCTGTAAGGTCCTTGAGGGTGGACACGGAGGCTTAATGAGAATGAGTGCTCATAAAAATATCTTCAAAATATCTGATCTCTCTAACATCAACAATTAATGCTATAAATGAAAGATATAATTAAAAATCTCATTACAATTTTACAAAAGTTACTGCATTTTGTACAGCAAAAAGTGAAATATAATTTAACATTTATGTTATCATTTTAGTATATTTTTTATAGTATTGATAAAGATTGCAAAAGCAAGGCCTTCAGATTCACACAGACCCTCACACATATGTTACTCATATTCCATGGGCATTGCAATAAACCACTATTGGTGTCCTTTTTCTTGGTGTTGCAATGGGAACTTATGTTTTCAATTTCAAAATATCTGCTTGTTAATACTTTGGCACAAAATAAAGCCTCTGCAAAACAGACATATTTTCCATCTTGCAGGAGATTCTCTATTGTAAAGATCTGTTATTCAAGACAGTATGTGACAAACAGTCGTACAGAATCAGTCTCTCTATGGGAAATATTTAAAATTCAAGAGCTTTGAGCAAAAAATTCAATATGAAACAGTGCACAGTTGACTGCTACTCTGGCTGTTGAAGTATATTAACTCATGATCAGTTAGTTAACTTTTCCTTTAATTTCTTATTATCCATTTATTGATATTCACTGATCATGCTCCTAAGAACAGCTTTTCATTAACATAATCTACAGCATAAAAAGTGAGATCCTTATTTTATAATCAGTGGTTTTAACAAGCTACAGACTTCAAGTGCAACACAATGGCAAAGCAATTACAATCAATTAATTTCCATCTGACAACTGCTGTCTCTAGTGGTTACCGCCCCATTCTACCAACCGATTTCTCCATCACGTTATCATCTATCAGCACATTACAGAGGATAAGAGACCCTAGTAAATGGCTCTGCAAAAGTCTGGGATGGGAAAGCTCAGATATCAGACTTAACATACACTGAGGTTTTCCATTTTCATAGCTTAAAGAATGCCCAAATTAGTTCACAATGGCTTTACGAATTCAAAGAAAACATTATTAATATAACTTTTTAATGGCAATATAATACATAATAATAAAATATTAGGTATAATTCTTTAAGGAAATAACTGAAATTATCAATACATTTGAAACCTTAGAATTTTACCTATGGATTTTACTGTATATTATCTATATAGTATTACTCACCTGAAATCACAGAGGCATTGGGTAAGTGTAATTCATCATGAAGTGAAATTTTACTCTTGAAAGTCATCGTGCAAAAGATGTATACGGAAATACTGAAAAATTCTGGACCCTTAATAAAATCACTAGTTTGCTATGCTAACTCTAAGACCACCTACCCAGATTTTTGTTGAATAAATAATTAGCATACTGTGTCTAAGTCACTCTTACTCAGGTTTTCTATTACTTACAATCAAACAAAGCCTAATAAAGAGATACTAATAATTTTGGATGATATACACCTATATTTGCATATTTGATTAAAGTTCATGTATGTATTCATACATCCATTTAATTTTTAACATTTAAGATATACTACAAAACACATAAAATAGGACATAAACAAAAATAAACCAAAAGTAAAATATAAGGTGCAATTCCTTATTTTCTTGCTGTGCCCTAAGGTGGCAGAGCATGCTCTAATGTATCCAGCTGAGTGTTTTATTCTGAAGAAGAAATGTGGAACATTTGTGAGAATGAGAACATGGAGAACCATAAAGTTATGGCCCTAAACAACCTTGGTGTATTTTAATAATCAGATATAAAACTCTCATCTGTGAGCAAATTCAACACTTTTGGAAGCTTGTTTATATATTTTAAAGCTATGCCACTTTTAAGACAGTCCAATACACTAAGGTGAGTATAGTATATGGTACTATTTTGGCATTTACTTAATCAAACTTCTGCTTCTAGGAATGTAACTTGGTAAATAATTTGTTATAGGGCTATTGCCTTCAAAAGAATTATACGGATGAAGGTTCCTGTAAGTAAACAGGAGGGGCCTAATGTTCCAGTGAATTCCAATTTGTCTTTCAAGGCTTTTTTTATGTTCCCTTATTCCAGAGTTGGCCCTGCTATCAGACATCACTCTCTTCACATTCATCAGCTTGTGAAGCTCCCATCTGACTGGACCATGAGCTTCCATGGAGCAGAGAAGGTCTTCACATCTTTAATCCATGAGCTTATAGATGGCTTGACACAGAGAGGCAAAGAATAGGTATTTATAGAAGGGAGAACTTTTGGCTGGGTGCAGTGGCTCACACCTGTAATCCCAGCACTTTGGGAGGCCAAGGTGGATGGATCACCTGAGGTCAGGAGTTTGAGATCAGCCTGGCCAACATGGTGAAATCCTATCTCTACTAAAAATACAAAAAATTAGCCGGTGTGGTGGCAGGTGCCTGTAATTCGAACTACTTGGGAGGCTGAGGCAGGAGAATCACTTGAACCTAGGAGGCAGAGGTTGCAGGGAGCCAAGATCGTGCCATTGTACCCTAACCTGGGCAAGAGTAAAACTCTATCATCTCAAAAAAAAAAAAAAAAAAAAGAAAGGAGACTTTTCATATAGCATTTTTCTAACTGTTCGTGTTAAAAAGTGGTATCATAGGCCAGGCACTCTGGCTCACACCTGTAATCTCAAAACTATGGGGGGCAAGGTGAGAGGATGGATCACTTAAACCCAGGAGTCTGTGACCAGCCTGGACAACATAGGGAGACCCCATCTCTACAAATAATAATAAATTAGTTGGGTGTGGTGGTGCATGCCTGTGACCCCAGCTACTTAGAAGGCTAAGGTAAAAGGATCACCTGAGCCCAGGAGTTTGAGGTTGCAGTGAGCTGTGATTGTGCCACTGCACCCCAGCCTACACTACCGAGTGAAGCCCTGTCTCAAAACAGTTTTAGTTTAGTGAACTAAAACTCTATTTGAAAAAATATCTGGAAAGTGAATTAAGTTTGGACATGAGAAGAGCTCCACAACAACCTCGGGAAGGAACATAGAATTTCATAAAAGGAGGGAAAAATCAGCTCAGCAGCATGGAAGACAAAGGAGGAGAAAACAAAGCAAAACAATTGGAAAGGATTTTCCAAAAAAGAGGGACAGGAAGAATAAAAGAATATTAGGATTAAGATGAGCAGAGATAGTGCTAAGAAAGGGTTTTCCAAGCACCATGACCAAGGTCTAGGAATCAGCTCAAGGAAGTACTGATCCTGGCATGAGGAATAGTACCCTGTCACTTGGGGCCACAGGAGCTGTGCAATTATCTGGATCGCTCATCTGGCACTTGTTATAGGTAATTTAATGTGTTTTCTTATTTTTTATAGGTTTTGGTCTCTATCCCCAGGGAGGTCAGGGACAGTGCTTTGCTTTTAAGTTTTCTATTCTTTCCACATCATGTAGCATACATAGTAAGTAATCAGTATAGTAATTAAATGCACAGTGAGAGGTGGTGGTGGTTAATTCATTAAAGGCAAAATGGGAAGAAAATGTTGGGCTAGAAGACAGAAATCCCTGCAGATTTTGCAATGAAAGTTAATTTATTATGAATTAAAACGATGACTGGGTTTCCCCTTAAGTACTGAGTTGAACCTGAATATTACTTATGGAGGTTTCTATGTTGCCGGCACAATGCAGCACACTGTGGGAGCACATATTTTGTTGCAGGAACAAGAGACCTAAATTGGCTATTACAGATAATAATTGCATGAGACAGTCAAAGAAAGGGAGAGCTTAATTCAGGCTATAGTTATCTCTGAGAGTTTCTTAAAGTGTTGGCATTGGAGCTAGGCTTGAATATGTGTGATTGAATTGGCACAGGAAAAGGAATACTAGATGAGAAGAGCAAAGTCACCTAATAAAAAAAAAAGGAAAATATTGAGACTCAGGTTAGACCCTAAACAAATTCTTCACACTCCTGGCTTAAACATGTCAGATTTCCTCTTTGTCTTCTAGAGTTGAGTGGGCGGATACGCCAATATTTCGTAGTGAGTTTTGGGCGGGCCACCTGTGTGAGGACAGGAACCCAACCCAGAGCTCCAGGAGTTCCTCTCTCACATGTGCGGAAGTGCGGTGGCCTCAATTCTTAGTGCAGGAAAATAACTAAACATAGGCAAAGGAGATCCTAAAAAGCAGAGAGGCAAAATGTCATCATACGCATTTTTTGTGCAAACTTGTCAGCGGGGGCATAGGAAGAAGCACCCAGCTGCTTCAGTCAACTTCTCAGAGTTTTCTAAGAAGTGCTCAGAGAAACAGAAAACCATGTCTGCTACAGAGAAAGGAAAATATGAAGATATGGGAAAGGTGGACAGGGCACGTTAACAAAGAGAAATGAAAACCTATATCCCTCCTAAAAGGGAGATAAAAAAGAAGTTCAAGGATCCCAGTGCACCCAAGAGGCCTCCTTTGGCCTTTTACCTGTTCTGCTCTGAGTATCGCCCAAAAAGTAAGGAGAATATCCTCGCCTGTCCATTAGTGATGTTGCAAAGAAACTGGGAGAGATGTGGAATGACACTGCTGCAGATGACAAGCAGCCTTATGAAAAGAAGGCTGCGAAGCTGAAGGAAAAATATGAAAAGGATATTGCTGCATATCGAGCTAAAGGAAAGCCTGATGCAGCAAAAAAGGGAGTTGGCAAGGCTGAAAAAAGCAAGAAAAAGAAGGAAGAGGAGGATGAGGAAGATGAAGAAGATGATGAGGAGGAGGAAGATGAAAATGAAGACGAAGAAGATCATGATGAATATGTTGGCTCTAGTGCCGTTTTTTCTTTTTTCTTGTCTATAAAGCATTTAACCCCCTGTACACAATTCACTCCTTTTAAGGAAAAAAAAATGAAAGGTAAGGCTGTGTAAGATTTGTTTTTAAAGAAAACGTCAGATTCCTCAAGCAGTTTTTTCTCTCCCATAGAGTTCATGATATGACGATTCCCTAAGAAAAGGTAAGAATCTGGCAATGAAATCTAAAAGCTTTTAGGATTAGCAGACTGCCTTTACAAGCCAGAAGCCATTTAAATATGGTTGTTGACTCCAGCAGCCTCTTCTGTAGGAATAGTGTAAATGAAACCTGCTGCCATATATATTAAAATTTCCTGTAGAATCTGTCATATATCAGGCACCCAGGAAGGAGCACTGGCATGAGACTGATTTATAAAATATTTAACGGAAAAGGGAAATTGCAGGAAGAATGCAGTGGTGTTTGAAAGGGAAACAAACCATTTCTCAGCTGGCAAGAGGCAAAGATAGCTTTCTCCCTGCTGCCAAAGATCAGACAATTGTTCACTTTGCTAGCATGGGAGAAATGGGGAGTATAGGGCAAGGATTTTAAAAGTTCAATTGATCCGTGGGGCTGCTGAGAGAACTGACAGTTCTTGATGTATCCCAGAGCCATTAATTCTTGCAGCAAATGTAAAAAGGACCCTTGTTAAAGTTGCATGACATATCTGCCATGTTGCAGTTTGAAATCCTGCTTTTAAAAACTGTTTCAAGCTTATTTAAACCTGAATGGGACATAGCTTGTTCAACAGAAATGCATTTATTTGGGAATTGCAGAGCTTATCCTAAAACTAAATATATTTCCTTCAACCTGCATGCCAACACATGCATATTACAAACTGCTTTGAAGTATGATAATGATAATAGCAGCTACTGTCACTGGAGCCCTTGGCTTATGCTAGGCTCTGTTCTATGTGCTTCATAGACACTATTTCTGCACCTCACATCACTTTCCTGAAATGGCCTATTTTATGTTACCAGCTATCTCTAAATCCAATAGTTGGAATTTTTTTTTTTCGCATCTCATTGAAATTCTCGAAAGCATCTGACACGTATAACAACTCTCGCCTTTGTGAAAACCTTTCTTTCCTTGGCATCCATGTTATCACAAGGTTTTCATTTTCCTCTTGATCTTTGACTTTCACCAACTTAGTATCATCTAATCTATATTTAAATGCTGGATTACTTAAGGACTGGCTTTCAAATAACTCCAAGCATATACTTAACACCATGCTCAGTGTTTTCCTTTAGCTATATTTTTTGACCTCAAACTAACACACTATGAGTTTATGCTAGTTTTATTATCTTTTTTTTTTTTTTTAACAAATAGAGAGATTGAGTCTTTACTTAGTTTACTTCTTTGGCCCAAATGTTCATGGCTCTTAGCTGGGAGCTTCTGAATACAAACAAATGCAGCTTCACTGACTCTATTGTACTGTTTCCCACAGGTCACATTTTTATTTATATTTGTTTGTTTCATTATTATTTATTCTCTAGGTGAGTGCTATTCTCTGTGTGGCCCTCATTAGCAGTCTCAGAACTATCTTCAAGTGAAAATAATAGAAATGTAAAGCATGGGCTCTATCCAAGACCTACCGCACCAGAAACGCTGGAGGTGGGTCCTAGATGCTTCTGTAGAAAGCTTTCCAGATCATTCTCATATACCCTAAACTCTAGCTGGCTTGGGTGATCCACTCTGTTATCTGCATGCCAATAACCCCAATTTTATACATCCAGCTCACAGGTTTCTCTGAATTCCAGTCTCCCTACTTCCGCCCTCCTGATGGTCATACCAAAAGCACCTCAGAATTTGCTTATAGAAAATGGAATTCTTGCTCTTCCTCAACAAACCTGTTCTTCCTTTAGCATTCCCAGTCTCAGTTAATATGACCCCACCAATCCCATTGCCCAGGCCAGAAACCTAGTAGGCATTCTCTTGATCCTGCATGTGCAATCACAAAATACTGCTGATTCTAACTTCTAAATATCTTTTGAATCTACCACTTTTTCCTTCTCCACTTACCTGGAATATTCCTTATAGACCTGTTTATGCACGTGCTAGCAACCCTAAAATGAATTATTTACAATAACGTCAGTTTCCATAATATTTGCAAAAAAACACGTAGCAATCAGTCACTGCTGTTCAGAAAATCATGTCATGGCTTTTCTTCGCTCTCATGATGAAGACCAAATGTAAGGCTGGTTGCCTCACCAGGGAGCCAGGCACGACCACCCCTCCCCGTCTTGCCCCCAGCACATGTTCACCTGGAGGAATCCGGCGGATGTGACCTCAGCCTGCACTGAAAAGCCCGGCCGACCACCTACCCGCCAGTTACAGCCCGCCCCGTCTCCATCCTGTGTCCCTGCAAACCCACCCAACCGCCTGCCCACCGACTATGAACTGCCGCGTCCTCATTCTTTGCTCTCCCAACCTATATAAACCCGCGCCTCAGGAAGTCAGGCGTGACTTCTCTGCCGCTCCCCCACCCCGCCCCAGGACCACAGAACCTCGCCAGGGAGCTGAATAAACTGGAATTTAATTTTTCTCGTGCTGGCCTCAGTTTCCTCATTTTAAACTCGACAATAACCTTACGCCAAAATCTTCCGAAGCCTTCTGTGTCTCTCAGTCCTCATCTCATACATAATAACTGCCCCCTACTTTCAATACACAAGCCACAATGGTTCAAATTTCCCATGTCCCCTCAGGCCTTTGCACATGCTTTGCTCTGCAGGGAGCTACCTTGCACCCCTACACTCCCACAGTTGTCCACAGATTTCATCCAGAGAACATATTACAAGACAGAGAAAACTTCAGCAAAAAATAAATTCCCATTGGATATTTCTATTCTCTACAAAACTCTCTATAGTGTTGCCCAGTAAAGGCTTTCTTCTCTGGGGCTCTTTTACCATTTACGTCGCAGACATACTCCCTTCTCTTTCTGTTCTTTGTCTCTCATTCTTTCAATCAGAGCCATGACTGCTTGAGCCACAGATAACACATGTGTCTAGGAAGCCTAGCCTTTGGATGATTTGTCAAAGTCTAACAAAAATGAGCCATACCCTATGGGATATTCTCGAACTTGCTACTAAAAATAATAACTTTCATTATTCCCATTTGTGTATCTCATAAACCATGTGCCTCTGAAAAATACAAACATGTTTTATATCTGTGTGTGTGTGTGGATGTGTGCATGTATGTGGGTATATGTGTTCCTAATAACTAACCCATCACCTGCTATCCAAATAAACACTTACTGAATGAATATCCTCACACTAACCCTGATTGTGGACTTTTATCTATTGTAGATGAGATTTTCAGTATACCCATAGAGACTTCATTCCTTCTAACAAAACAGCCTTCCTGGGAGTTTGAACTACTCTATAGGCTAAGAAAATCAGTTGTACATTAAGGATTGAATGCTATGTATAAGTGAAGACAATTGTAGAGTAGCCTAAAAATTCAATATGATAGAGGACTAATTGGGTTTGCCATTCACAGAGAGTAGCAGCCATTTACCTCACATAGGTCAGAAGTGCATTCTTAGACAATTTTGTGGTTTCAGAGGGACCTAATCTCTGCCTGGTTCCATAAAAAGTCATGAAGTAGGTTGCTTGACTATTGTGTATGCTTATTTAGAAATATTATGATATGGATTACAGCAGGGTCATTTTCCACTTGTTCAAATGTTACCTTACTTATACATGAGCAGTGAGTAGCATGTATGTAGAAACCCCAGTACCTTCTGCTAAGAAGAGAACATGACCATTTGTAGATTGATCTTAAACTCCAAAGAGAAGAGAACTGAGTCTATGTTGGTGGGGCCCTTTTAATGCTTCTCCAGCACGGGAGGACCTCAGCTAATAGACTGATTCTATCTTCTGAATCAGGTGCATTGGGAAACTTGAAAGAGATGTCATCATAGACTTGAATTACATGGCCCTTCTTCCTCTGACACTATGTTTCCTAAGTAATTTTCTAATTGAAATTTGATTTCCAATGTTAATTTGGATGCTATCCATGGTAGGGATGGTGTTTTCTTCTCTACAACATCTTTATTTCCCAGATGTTTCCTCATATGAAATTTTTAGAGGATAAAAGTTTCTCACACATAGCAACAGCCTCCTGTCCAGTCTCCCTGTACCTCACACTGGTGTCGACTGCTTACTCAAGAGTTAACACACCCACCTCAATAATACATGTGAGCTGTCTTCATCCTGTGGCTAAAACTCCATTGGGTCTTCATTACACAAGATTAACAAACAATTCAGCAATTTCCCACACAAGCCATCAGAGAAGGCTCTCTGGGACTGTACTTCCTAGTATCTCTCTCAGTTTCCTTGAGCTCCAATAATACTAGAACACATATGGCCACTTTTAGACTCTGTGAGTTTAAATGTGCTACTCCCTTTACCTTATACACAGCTATACGTCTCTGCCTAACAAATAATTTCTGATTGTTTCAGATTTATGTAAAATGTAAGCACATACTGAAGTCTTCTCTAACTCCTCAGGTTAGAAGTGACTGAAAGTATTCAGAGCTCCAGGCACACTTCCTATTCATCTATAATACTGTGATGATCACTCTGAATTGCAGTTTAACTGCTTATAAGTTCGTTCTCCATCCTCTTCTTAAACTAGATTATGGATTCTTAGGGACTAGCAAAGGAACCTCTGTATCACCATAATTCATCACAAAGCCTGACACACAATAAGTGCGTAATGCATGCTTTCTGTGAATAGTATCATAATGGTTATAACAATGACTATACCAACACCACAGGCATATACAAAACTGCAGAATGATAAGGTAACAGCACCTTGTTGTTCCAATCTGTAATAATGTTTTTGGAAATGAATGATGAAAAACATATCTATATCTCTGTGAACATACCTGAGACTGACTAATAATCAAGGGTTTTTATATGTTCATGAGTTCCATGTGAAAAACAAAGCAGTTTTTATTAAATGAGTATTTATGTGCTTGTTTACTCAAGAATTTTCTCCCACATCCAAATTTCTTATCTGGAAAATATGTGTGGATGTGATGTTCAACATATTTAATAAGTCATATGGAAATTACAGGAATAACCAGAATAAATCTGTATAGCCATATGAGAGAAGCAGGGTCCTGGAGGTTCCTCTGGGGCTATGTGTTAACTTTTGTTTCTGATTAATACTGAGGAGGTTTGAAAAGCCAGGCATCCAGGGTGGCATGGTGGGGGGTGGGGGACATTTTCCAGGGGGATTTGAGCAGTGGTTGTTTACCATCTAGAATGAAACCACTGTAATTTCTTAATAGTCAATACAATTAATGGAGCAAACTGCTGTACATCGGTCTTCTCTCACGATATAAATCTGTCTTTAGTATAATTTGAAGTCAGGTATGTGATACCTTCAGCTTTGTTCTGGTTGCTTAGGACTGCTTTGGCTATTCAAGCCCTTTTCTGGTTCCATAAGAATTTTAGGATTTTTTCTTTCTAATTCTGTGAAAAATGACATTGGTAATGTATTGGAATGGTGTTGAATATGTACATTGCTTTGGGTAGTATAGTCATTTTATTGATATTGATTCTTCAAATCCATGAGCATGGGGTGATTTTCCATTTGTTTGTGTCATCTACGATTAGTGTTTTGTAGTTCTCCTTACAGAGATCTTTCACTTCCTTCATTAAATGTATGCCTATGTATTTTTTTTGTAACTATTGTAAATGGGATTGAGATCTTGATTTGGTTCTCAGCTTGACTATTATTATTGGTGGTTAGCAATGCCACAGATATTTACATGTTGATTTTGTATCCTGAAAATTTACTGAAAACATGTATCAAATTTAGGGCTGTCAATGCTATAGTAACCAAAACGGTATGGCACTGGTATAAAAATAGACATATAGATAAATGGTACAGCATGGAGAACTCATAAATAAAGCCACATACCTATGACAAACTGACCTTTGACTAAGTCAACAAAAACATATACTAGGGAGAGGACACTCTATTAAACAAATGGTGCTGGAAAAATTGGATAACCATATGCAGATGAATGAAACTATACCCATATCTCTTTCCATATACAAACATTAACTGAAGATGAATTAAAGATTTAAATGTTCCAAGCATGATGGTTCATGCCTCTAATCCCAGCACTTTGGGAGCCTGAGGTAGATAGAACTCCCGACTCACCTGAAGTCAGGAGTTCGAGACCAGCCTGAACAATATGGAAAAATCCCATCTCTATGAAAAACACAAAATTAGCTCAGTGTAGTGGCACATCCCTGAAATCCCAGCTACTCAGGAGTCTGAGGCAGGAGAATCGCTTTAACCCAGGAGGTGGAGGTGGTGGTGAGCCAAGATCACACCACTGCACTCCCGCCAAAAAGAAAAAAAAAAAAAAAGACTTAAATGTATGACCTGAAACTGTAAAAATCCTAGAAGAAAACCTAGGAAAAACTCTACTGAACACTGGCCAAGGCAAACAATTTATGACCAACTCCTCAAAAGCAAACATCATAAAAACAAAAATATATAAATGAGATTTAATTAAAGGAAAAAGCTTCTGCACAGCAAAATAAACAATCAACACAGTAAACAAACAACCTCCAGAATGGGAAAAATATTTGCAATCCATGCATCTGACAAAGGGCTAATATCCAGAATCTACAAGGAACTCAAATAACTCAACAAATAAATAAATAAATAAATGAACTCCATTTAAAAGTGGGCAAAACATATGAACAGACACTTTTTAAAAGAAAACATACAAACAACCAATAACATATGAAAAACATTCTCAACATCATTAATCATCAGATAAATGCAAATTAAAATCACAGTGAGATACCATCTTACAGCCAGAATGGTTAATATTAAAAAGTCAAGAAACAACAGATATTGTGAGGATGTGGAGAAAAGAGAATGCAAATACACTGTTGATGGGAGTGTAAATTAGTACAACCTTTATGGAAAACAGTATGGAGATTAATCCAAGAACTAAAAATAGAACTACCCTTTGATCCAGTAATCCCACTACTGAATATATACCCAATGATATACCCAATCATTATATAAAAAAGATATCTGTAATTGTATGTTTCTGGCAGCACTATTCAGAATACCAAAGATAGGGAATCAACTTAAATGTCCACTAATGGATAGCTGGATAAAGAAAATGTGTGTGTGTGTGTGTGTGTGTGTGTGTGGGTATAAAATATAATGTGGTGTGTGTACACATATGCACACATATATGTAACAAATGCCACATTCCATGTATATATCATATACACACATACACACACCAGAAATACCATATACCATAAATTCCATAAAGCATTACTCAGCCATGAAAAAGAAATCATATATTTTACCGCAAAAGATTTATAAAATCTAGGACTCCCAAGGTTTAGTAACCAAAACACCATGGCACTGGTATAAAAATAGATATATAGATAAATGGAACATATTAGAGGAACTGGAAGCAATTATCCTAAGTAAAATAACTCAAAAACAGAAAGTCAAATACTTTATGTTCTCGCTTATAAGCAGGAGCTAAACAGAGTACACATGGATATATAGTGGTAAATAATATACATTGGAAACTACAAAAGATGAGAACATGGGAGGAAGGTAAGGGTTGAAAAACTACCTATTGGGTTACCAAATCACCTTTTGGGTGATGGGTACACTAAAAGCCCAGACTCTACCACTATGCAATACATTAATGTAAGAAATCTGATACTTGTACTCCCTAAATCTATAAAAATGACACACATATATATATATACACATATATAAAATAAATCTGTCCTTAGGACTTATAGTTTTCACAATTCAAACCAGCAACCTTGGGATAAAAGAAACTTTAGAAGTCAGCATGCAATAATAATGCTTGGAATAAACCCATTAATCCAATATAAAGATCATTTTCATTTTACTGAAGAGAAACTGGATTATGAAGGTACCACACAACAGTCTTATTATTTAACACCTTATCCACAGAAAGGCAGGGAAAAGCCAGAGAAGCCCATTCCGTAAAGAAATCTCTTTAATAATCTGCATTTTTAACTGTGCTGAGTTTTGGACTCTTTTAAGCTACATATATTCGAGTCTCTCCTTGCCAAACACTCTATTTATCACTCCAGAATAAGTAAACATAAAAGCAATTAAAAGGTACCATTTTTTAGCAGTTCATTCATCCTGGAACCCATCTACCCAAAACCATTTTAAAAACATTTCTATTTTTAATTTTTGGGGGTACATAGGTGTATACATTCATGGGGTACATGAAATGCCTTGATACAAGTATGCAATGCATAATAATCACATCCTGGAAAATGGGGTATCCATCTACTCAAGCATTTATATTTTGTGTTACAAACAATCCTATTACACTCTTAGTTATTTAAAGTGTATAATTAAGTTATTATTGACTATAGTCACCCTGTTGTGCTATCAAATAATAGGTCTTATTCTTTCTATTTTTTGTACCCATTAACCACAAAAATAGGGAACCTTTCACGAATTTGCATGTCATCCCTGTGCAGGGTCATGACAATCTTCTCTGTATTGTTCCCATTTTAGTATATGTGCTGCCAAAGCGAGCACCCAACACCCTTTTTTTTTTTCACACGCTAAAATACAGTGCAAGGTAGGTATTATTGCAGGGAGGTAGGTGGATACAAAAATAAAGACAGTGCTTGACTCTGGGAATTTCTATTACTTTCTCTTTCAAATTTTCTTTTCATTCCATTATGGCTTTGAATTAATGTCTAAACATTGACTTGATTTTTCAAATTCCTTCATGACAATGAATATCAGCCACTTTAATTACTTAAAAACCTTTTTTCCCCTTTATAGTCTTAGCTTGTATTTGAACCATTTATTCGAGCGAGCAGAAATCCAAGCAGTTTCTTCTCTGCATGGGGCATGAAGAAGGCATAGGCATTGCAACACAAGAGCCTGGCCTGAAGCCCTGCTGATGCATTTGCTAACTATGTCAAGTATCATGATAGAAGTAGAAAATGTATCCTAGGAGTAGGGGAATTCGCAGAGAGGACAGTTTTGTCAGCAGCGGTGTGGCGGCGCTGCATTTTATGCAAGAAAGGCTTAAGAGAGTGGGTTGAGGTGGGAACTAGACGTATCTTAATGCAGCCTTTGCATAGGAAACATGTTTTTACTTCTACGGTGTTCTCATTTGGATGGGTTGAAAAGCTGAGATTATAACAAGACTAATTCTAACACTAGCCCCAGCCACCACCTCCAGATTCTTAGTGTCTTATCTGCAAATCACAGTTCGAAAAAAGTCAATCAAGAGAAGTTTCCCCCTCAAAAAAAAAACAAGCCAACTGTCAAAGACACTTTAGAGAGTATTCACTCTGGCTGACTGGAAAAGTTATGAAAATTATATTAAAGACGTTTAAAAGATGAATAGTTATTTAAGTAAAAGGACTGTATATCATTAAGCTGTCTTGTATCTCCAGCCCCAAATCTAGATGGCATTTGATAGATGCATGACAGAAGATAAACAAATGTTAAATCAGGTGGAAAAGGATACAACTTCCTGGACATCATGGCACATGAGAAGTACACGCAAGCAAGAGAGGAAATGCAAGCATGCCACCAAAGTGTTAAGGACCAAGAAGACCAAAAGGGACACCAGAAATACATTAAAAGTCAAAAGAGCACTTGGAAGCTTAAGATATTTGAACTTCAACATGTTCAAACTTAAAAAATACATAAATTTAAAAATTTTTTAAAAGAGAGATAGTTACCGATATGGTTTGGCTGTATCTCCACCAAAATCTCATCTTGAATTGTAATCCCTATAATCTCCAAGTGTGGAAAGGACATGATGGGAGGCAATTGAATCATGGAGGCGGCTTTCCCCATGCTGTTCTTGTGATAGTGAGTTTTCACAAGATCTGATGGTTTTATAAGACTCTGGCATTTATTCTGCTGGCACTCATCCTCTCTCCTGCTGCCCTGAGAAGAGGTGGCTTCCACGATGATTGTAAGTTTCCTGAGGACTCCCCAGCTATGCAGAACTGTGAGTCAATTAAGCCTCTTTTCTTTATAAATTACTCAGTCTTAAGTATTTTTTCCTAATGGTGTGAGAACAGACTAATACAGTCACTGACTAAACTACAGAAAATCAAGAATGTAGCATTAACCTCTAAAATGTCACATTTGTTTAAAACAGACAACTAGAATGTATTCAGTCAGTAAGTCATTTACCATTTTGAAAACATTCATGTCTTAGGAATACGCCATCAGATTATGAAACAATTACATTGTTCTCCAAACTTTCTGGCATAAAGTACCCAATACATCAATCATTTCACATCCTTGAAGAAGTCTCATCGTCTGCACCCATTCATCTTCTTCATGACAGTGTTGGTGTCATCTTAAGCAAAAGTGGGAAAGGCCTGTTTCTTGGTACTACACTGGGATTCTTTGTTTTGGTCTCAGAAGAAATTTATTGTGCTGAGTTCTAAATATCCAACTCAATGCTTTGGAACGTACTTTTGCATATCTGGGTTTGCATTACTACTTTAATACTTGCTGGCATTTTGAACATGAATAAATTGAATATATGAAAGCATATAATTCATGGAGTTTCATAAAGCCTAAAAAAGAAAGGAAGACAACGTGTGGTAGGGGGATTTTCACAGTGCTTGACACCAAGCACATCTTTGCCTTCTTTACTAAATAAGTCAGCACATATTATTGAATATCAACTGTGTATCTAATTCTGTAATGTCTCTGTATGACGCCAATTAAAGTCATTTATTTAACAATCTATCATTGAGTATCTACAATAAGACTGCTGAGTACGGTACTGATTCCTGGGGTGGGAAGTGAGGTAATCAGTTCAGATAATAAGCCACATGGCTACCTCCCAGGAACAACAAGGCAAGCGTGACTGTCAGGTACCCAATCTACACTCTGCTAAGTGCTGGGTAGGGAAGAGTGGTGTCTAGATGACTAATATACTTATAATGCCTAATCCTTGCTAACCTCTAAGCACTTGTTTAGAGACACTGGATGTGGTTATAGCATTTTAAAAGATAAATAAGCCCTCCATAGGGCAGTTCATGGATTTCTCATATGCTATTACATTGACTAGATCAATAAAGAGTGAGATGCCCCCATCAATCGCTAGTAACGCGATGATCTCATAAGTGCATTACTTACAACTTGACTATCACATTGACTTCAGAAAGAGAATGGAGCCTTTTCTGCATTATTCCATAAATACTTTTATGTTTTTTTTTCTCCAAAGAGGAGAGAGACACACATTACACTTTATTCAGTCATGTTTGTCTTATTCATCTCTGACAATATACGTGAAAGATATATACATGGAACAAAGGGAAAGTTTGTGGATCTTATTTGATTCTTGGTGTAACCACAGCCAACTGTTTTTCAGCAGGTTCTTAATTTATCTGAATCTTATTTATGTAATGTGATTAAAATCTTATTTATTATTCATTTTTACGAGTTTAAAGGCCCCAATGCGTTATAGACATGCAGTATTAATTTTATCATGCATCTTGTTTTAAAATTTCTCTATTTGAATAGACATTTTTCCAAAGAATATATACATACATCCAACAAACACATGAAAATATGTCCAAAATCGTTAGTTTTTATGTAAAGTAAAATCAAACCTACAAGGAAATATCACTTTACATCCATTAAAACAGACAACAACAAGTATTGGCAAGAATGTGGAGAAACAGAAACACTCAGACCATGCTAGGAAAAGTAAAATGGTGCAGCAGCTGCAGAAAAGTTTGATCATTCCTCAAGAGGTTAAACAGAGTTACCATATGACCAAGCAATTCCACTCCTCACATAAGAGTTTTGAAAACAAATGTTCATACTTGTTTATGAGTGTTTATATAAATATTATTCATAGTAGCCAAATCAACTCCATTATACACTAAGTGATGAATAAACAGAAGGGGAAAAAAAGGGGTACATCTATACAATGGAATATTCTTCACTAATAAAGACATTAGTTATTGATTCATGCTATAGCATGGGTGAACCTTGAAAGCATTATGCTCAGCGAAAGAGGGTAGACATAAGTCTAAATGTTATATAATCCCACTTAAAGGAGATGTCCAGAATAGGCAAATCCATAGAGACATAAAATAAATCAGTGGTTGCCAGAAGCAGGGAGGAAGAGTGAAACTTAGTGTTCCTATCTTTTAACCTTGGTTTCCTATAAACCCTCTTTTAAGTTTCCAGTTTAGTAAGAAGTAAAAGGGGACAAATATGGATCAATACTGAAGATTTGCAAATAAATAACAGTCAATTTCATGTTAATGCCATTGGAGAAAAAAAAAAGAAGAAAAATCCTCACGTACCACCCCAAAACTGTTTGCCTTATTGACAAACTTGACTCCCAGACCTTTGTTTCAGAACAAATATTATTGAGAAAATTGGTCCATTCTCTGTGATTGCTGGAAAGCAATTAAAGCAAAAATCAAAGAGCTATAACCATCTGTTTATTTCCAATTCTTATCTCTCCATTTGCAGAAATAACAGCTATAAATTATAGTGCTTGTGGATCATTCAATATTTTCAGTATGAAAGACAATGGTGGTCTTTAGCCTGGCCAACATGGCAAAACCCTGTCTCTAGTAAAAATACAAGCGTGATGGCAGGCACCTGTAATTCCAGCTACTTGGGAGGCTGAGGCTGGAGAATCACTTGAACCAGGGAGGCAGAAGCTGCAGTCAGCCAAGATCACACCACTGCACCTCAGTCTGAGCGACAGAGCAAGACTCTGTCCAAAAAAAAAAAAGAAAAAGAAAAAGAAAGAAAGATAATGGTAGTCTTTGAAGGTTATTGCTGAGAAAATTTGGAATTTTTAGTAGAAATTCCAATTTAAGTACAGAAAATAGGCTAGAAATCTACTATCTAACTTTGCCTCTCTGATGGTAGAAGCCATGAGCTCCCCATCCTTTGCATTGACTGAAGTCATTTCCCAAACTGCACCACATAGTAGGAACAGTTATTTTCCTTGATATATTAAAGTTTGCAAGGGTACATTCTCTGTCTCTTCCACACAGCACTCCATGTCTCCTTTTCTCTTCTCCTGGTGTGATTTTTTTTTTTGTACATACCTAGTAAAATGAGTTTTTACCCATCTACGTGGCAAACCCTTCTACCAAGAATCAGATTTAGTTCACAATAGAGAAGGGTTCAGTATACTAGGGTCTCAGGCCCAAATCTGGTCTGTCACCTATATTTGTAATTAAAATTTTGCTGAAACAGTGCTGAGTTCATCTGTTTATGCATATCTATGGCTTTTTGAGCTCCAATGAGTTGAGTAGTTGTGAAAGAAACCACATGACCCGTAAAGCCTAAATATATATTATTTGACCTTTTATAGAATTTACCAACCCTTGATATGAAACATTACTGGGGAAGGTGGCTTTCTCACAGATTACATATTTGAATTACTAGGCATTTTTGGCATTTATTTCAGTGATTTAGTGTAATATATTTCAGTTAATACATATGGAAGATGTGCAACCAAAATTTAACCACTAGGGCATTGGACTAAGACAGACTTGATTTTGATCCTAATTCTGATATTTTACTAACTATGATTTTCAATAAGTTACTTAACTTCGTTTTTTGTTTTTCTTTGTTTTTGGTAAACAGGGTCTTGCTCTGTTACCCAGGTTAAAGTTCAGTGATGTGATCATGGCTCAATGCTGCCCCTGTGCTCAAGTGATCCCCTGCTGTAGCCTCCAAAAGTGCTGACTTAACTTATTTAACCCTCAGTTTCCCTATTTGTAAAATACAGATAATGAGAGTTCCCACCTGTCAATGAGAATGATTTTGGCTGAGAGTTCAGAAAACTCAATGCAAATGGCTTAAATTTGAAGGAAAATAACATTATCTATTTTAGCAGGAAATGGTTCCTATGTTGTCTAATACAGTGGCTTACCTAGATCCCCCAAAATAAAAGACTCATTCTGCTGAGTCATCATTGGCTGTATCCTTAGTCTAGGCTCCCTTGTCACAGATAGCTGCCACAATTTTAGGCATCACATCTAAACATCATCACTCCTATTTCATTAACAAGATTTGAATCCCATGCCCACCTCTAAAGAATTCTCAGTCTGAACATTGGCATTTCCGTGAGTAGCAATGAAGCAAATATATGGCCATGTGAAGGAGAGTGGGCTGATCGTCAGACTAAAACTGAAATTCAGTTGAAGTAAAGTCCATGGAGGATGAAGTGTGAGCAGTAGCCAATGATATCAGCTAAGATTTTTAAAATGAGAATTATATAAACTAATGCATGTAACAACATGTAGTGTGCAGTCACTAAATGCTGGCACCTGTGATATCACCTTTTTTGATAGATTCATTGGTAGTGTTCTTCTTAAATATATTGTTTAACATAAAGTACAACTTGAATTAATTTCTCTAGGAGTTTTAGAAGAACTGCATATTATTCCATTCGATAACTGAAAACCTTCCAGAATGTAATGGGATTGGATAATTACCATTACTCAAACACAGAAGGACTCTGTATCTTTTTGCAGCACACACTCACATATCAGTGATATTTGCGTTCACCTGATATTAAGTGTGTATCAAATACTTACACATCCCCAAGGTGACTCAGTGTAATTAACTGCAAAATAAACTTAATTAAGGTAAATGAATGTGCTATTTTCTTTACAAAATCACTCACTAAAATGCCCATAATTTTTAAAAAGGTGCCCGCCCTTTGGCTCACCTAATTCTTGCTTGGCTCAGACATAGTCTTCTAGAGCTATTATTTGCAGTCTCTCTTATCTGCCCTCAAAGACACAGAATTCTGCATTCCTTTTGTCATAGCCCTTATCATATTGCATTGTAAATGCCAGTTTACATGTTTCTTTCCCCTTCACCACACTGAGCTTTGAAAAGGCAATTCCTGATACACAGCATGTACTCCTTCCATGCTTCAGGGAAATAAGTAATGAATGACTTTAAACGCCCATTGAGAATGTCCATATTGAGAGAAAGCTGCCCTTATTTATACATCCCTGACAATGGCGAGACTCTTGCTTGTGCTCACCAGATTGAAAGGCTCATCTTTTTCCTCCCTTTTCCTTCTCTCACTGTCTTCATTAAGTCAGAAAGATTGGAGCCATCCAGCAGTATTGTTTTTCTTTTCCTCTTCCCTGACCAGGGCATGATATTTTTCCATGAGAAAAAAGAATAAGGACACTGACACCCCACCCAAAATTAAAAGTCAATGCAGGGGCTACCTATGAACCAAGAAGAGTGCCTTGTAGATATTCTGAGTAGGTGTGAGAAGACTCCAGGAACTAAAATTACTACACTATGAGACATTTATTAAAAACAATCCCACCAACTAGATAAGCATACAAATCACCAAAAGCTTAGCTATGGTTACAGTGACGAGACATACTACAAGAAAAAACTGTCTATAGAGAATGATGAATACAGAATTTTGAAAGCTCCTGCCTCCTGTACTGAGGGATGTTCTGGGAAAATGCCTCTATGTAGCTGTACTCTCCCTTTAATGCCTTTTGAAATCTCATCCATTTTTCCTACAGGCAACTTAGAGTCAGTTCAGCTGACTCTTCCCCAGGTCTTCCACCTGCCATTAACCTTCATCTCCTCTCTGCTTCCTCAGCATTTTGCTGCTATTCTTATTATAACATGTATCACTCTCTGCCTTGTGTGCTGCCTATTTTTGTGTTTGTTATTCCTGAAGCCCACTGGGTAAATCCTGAGCTCCTTAAGGGCAGGGGCCATAATTTGCTCATCTTTTCTTCCCCATTGTTACAGACCACCTAAACTAATATAGAATCAGAGACAAGGGTAGATCTTGATCAATAAACATGTCTGAATATATTCTTCCCATTACACTTTACTGCAAAACTAAAAGCCTCTTTGTGAACAGACTGTTTTCCTTACGCAAGTAGGGTTTTGAGAAATGAAAAATTATGTTCAAAAACTCGATTGTTGATCCTTTCTGTGTGATTGCCTATATAAGTAGAAGAACATTCTTTTTTTTGTTAGGGTGAGGATATTGCACCAAATATAAATGCCTATGTTTGCCTAGTTCTGTTTCTTGGGAAGACCTACATATCCTTCTAATTTAATTGCCTCAGGAGATCAGATTTGGCAGATAATTTTGGATCATAAATATCAGTTTCTTTATCCACAGTCTTCCCAAACATTTGAGATCAAAATATCACAAATGGATCATATCAGAGCCATGAAAGATAAGTGACTGATTGTCTCCCTGATATTGATCTCATGCCAGCATGGAGACGAGAAAACATGAAATTTGCCTTCTTTTTGGCTTATTCAGGACACACCAATTTCACCAAAGCCTGGATATCATTCAAAATCTAACCACAGGGCTGCGGTATAGGGTGGTGGATCCCTCATTATTGCAGGTACGCAAACACACATTGGGTCAGCCACTGATCATGGGTGTTGCAAAGGGATTTCTTCCACTGGTTAGAATTGGACTAAATAGTCACTAAGGTCCCTTCCAGATGTGTTAGTTTGTGAAGGGTCAACCCTGTATTTAAGCTAGGAGAAAGAGCTAGAGTGGCAGAGGAGAAACAGTTTGCTCCCCGTTACCCTTGTTCCCCATGGCATCCAACAGGCAGTTGGTGGTGTCACGATGCTACACAAATGTGAGGCGTAGGCTTCAAGGCTCAAACACAGCATGTACCAAACACACTGACACAGTGTCTTAGTCAAAATTTTGAACTGTGAAAACTGATTAATTTTGTATCCAACTGAAATTCTATTTCACAGCAAAGCAGTTTCCCAGCTGTGAGAGGATGAACACTATGGCTCCAAAGAAATCAATGATCCTTCTCTGGTACTCAAGGCATCTTTATGATTCCCTTTGAGTGACAGACAACTTTATGCGACCATGGTTCTGATAAATCAAACCCAAGCATTTCAACCAGGGGGGGCAAACAATTTCCCATAAAGCTATCCACTTCTCTCTGCTGGGTAGCCACTGGATCACTACCAGCAGAGCAGAGAGGAGCTCACAAGATGGGCCTCTGTCTCCTCTCGCTCATGTACACTCCTTGACATCCAGCTTGTTCCCATCTGCAGGAACATTATAACTTCCAAATGTTGAAGGGGTTCTAATAGTGCTGAACAGAAATGTGTGCACACTCCAGTTCCAAAATGGGAAAAATATTTACCTTTGTCACATCTTCTCCTTGATGCAAAACCATGGTCCACTTTCATAAACAGGTTGCATGATCAAAGCAGATTTTTCCAGATAGATTTTAAGGAAAAACAACTCTAGGTATAGCCATAAAAAATAAAAAGTGAAAAAAAAAAGTTCCTCAGTGGGGAGTAACTAAGTTAAAATATATATTTTTTTCACTCTGATGTCTCCAAACCATTAGATATGGTAACATGAACTGCAAATCTTTAAGAAGACCATTTAGGAAGCACAGTTTGCAGTTTATTTGACTGTGGGAACCTTTGTTCCTGGCTCCCATTGAAATTTAAGTTCCACAGAAGCACCGTTTAGGAAATGTTGAGTTAAAGTAAAACCATGGTCTACAGCATCAGGGAATTTTCATAGTGTGGTCCAGAAAATATCAGAGAACCAAAGCCTTTTACGCAATTCAAAGACTGGTAAAAACAGCACTTACCTGGAAATGGTTCATTTTTATGAATAGCCTTAGGAAACTATAAAATCACTTCTACTTTCACGAGTGCCAGACAACGAATAAAAAGAGATGAGAAGACGACAGGTGAAGGAGGGAAAGCGTTGAAGACCAGAGCATGGGTAGAGAGTGGCCAGGTGCAGCAGGTATTCTGGGCACAGGCAGAAGGTGTTTTTCCAGGTATTCATGGAGGCAGAGGTGAATGCTCAGGTTACAAGTAAATAGTGTGGGCCTTGTTTTCAAGCCACAGAATACAGATGACTAAGATTCTATCCTAAAAGTGCAATCATTGCAGACAACGAGATTTCTCTGCAGGAAATATGAAAGCCAGGAAGTAGCAGAGATAAGCTCAATATGTTGTTCAGTAGAAAACACAGACTGGACCACTAGATAGCCAGAACTGAGATATTAAATGGAGCAGTGGGCAACAGAATCATTCCTCAATCACATCTGTTTAATGTTATCAGCAATGGCAATTTAAAAGAAATATAAATTATGCTAAGAACCCCAATGTATATTATTATATTTCAGATGTTAAGTTGGTGCAAATTTATGTTGACAACTTAAGAAGCCAGGTGGACAAATTTGTACTTACAATTAGGTAGGAAACAGTTTGGAATATACTATTTATCAAAAGGCTTAAAAATATTTCTAATTTTTAACCTTGTATTTCTACATGGAACCTATCTAGAGAAAACATAAATATGAAAAAATATTTTGTTCAAATATTTGTATTGTCATATATCTATATGAATACAGATATTAAATGGTATAAATTTCCAATAATATAATGGTTTAGTAAATTGTATTTGGAGTCACACAGTGGGACTTTATGAAGTTATCAAAGGTGATGTTTATGAAGCATCTGTTAACCTGATTATAAACCTTATTATAATACAATGTTAAACAAATAAAAGAGAAAAACATAAGTATATTCCGTAGTCATGCCTATAAAAGTCAGGTAAATATAGTAAAAATGACCAGAAAAGATAACAAAACAGCAATAATAGTGTAAAGTTTACATAATTTTTTTGACTCTCTTCTTCAAATTTATTCAGAAGTTTCTAATTTTTCTCTTACAGGTATCATTTCTCTTAAGAAGCAATATTTTTAAAAGAATAATTAGCTGAAGGAAATAAATATTCTTAAAAATGATGCCAATACTGGGCCTTTTACTAAGCAATTCCTAACTTCAGATGCATATTTAGGAAAAGATCCAGATATGGAAAAAGTTTATGGCCAAAATTGTTCATTGCTGTAATGAAATGTTATCAGGAAAATGGAAGAAAGAGAATCATTGCACACTAAGAAATCCATACCTCAGGCAGACTGCAGAGGCTAGGTGTGGTTCAGGGGGAAACCCCTGGGTGGTAGCCATGATCCATAGCTATAGCAGCCCAGGGAGCATAGGGCCAGAAGCACAGAGCTCCATCTTCCTGTGATGAACTGCCTACAGAGTCTCCTTCCTGAGCAGCCATTTTGGCTTCCAGGAGTCTATTTTACGTGATGACATATAAGGAAAGATTTGGCAGGGGAACTAAGTGACATTGCCAAAAGAAAAGCACATTAGACATTTGGTTTGGAGACAGAAATGTCATGTACCTGAGCAGTTTCTGTGAAGGAATAAGACAGATTATCCTATGTGGCCAATAAATTTAGTCTCGTTCTTTACAATGACTTAATATGACAAGAGATCTAAAAACAGATTTGCTTTTTTACTTAGAAATATATGTTCTGTGCTCTATAACCCCTGTTCTGGATGTCTTCTTATTTTAATCTGTCCCAAACTAGGCATGTTCCCCTGAAATGTAATCTCCAGTAATTCTTATTTTTTTCAAAAGACCAAGAACGAAAAACCCACCCACCAAACGAAAAACTTAGCACTTATTTACCTTTATTTTAGGTGACTGAGACTAAAGAAAAAAAAACTTGCAATGTAACTATTAATTAATAAGTTCCCAGAACAGATTAGATTTTTATAAAAGAGCATAATGGATATATAATCAAGGAAACTCTTCTTCTATAGGAATAATTCTTTTTAAAAAAGTATGTTTTTCAGTAGCACACAGCTTCTCAATAAAGTAGCACCCTGGCACGAGCCAAAGAGAAAAGAAGCCACTCTAAAAATATCTCAGTAAAAATGGAAAGAGCTGACATTTCCTTCCATGCTCCTGGAACAGCCGTCTCTGAGACTGCATGGCCCTTGGCTGTCCAGTTGCTTTACCCTCCATTCCCCTGTATCCCTGCAGAGAAAGGATGCAGAAATGGCTGAAATGTGTAGTTGGCATGAACCTGCTTTTACTTTTTAAAACTGATCAGTTATATATTTTAAAAAGTGCTATAAATGAGTGCCAGCAACAGAATCTATGGCATTCTAAAAATAAGCATTGATGAGGCAAAATTCAGAGATAAATACATTAAAACGTTACATTCCTGGCTCATTAACTTCTAGTATGCTCCCACATCATCCCCTCTGGCGTGGACACTTGAATAGGTGTTATTTGTTCAATCATTTATTTAAATGGTTTTATTGACTGATGATGTGCCCGGTATGTTGGGAGGTTTCTGTGAGAATAAGAGATGACTGGAAATGGTCCAGCATCTTGAAATCACTCCAAGCCAGTTTCAGGTCCCTAAACCCTGACTATGATGATGTTAACAGAAATTGAGCAATCCTTGCTCAAACCATTTATGAACTTGACCAGAGCCCTCAGGAGCACAGGTCCATAAATCACGTTCCTCTATATTCATGAACTGGGGAGACTTTGGCCAACCAATCATTAAAAAATATGAATTCTGATGGCTATGCTAATTATCCTGATCTGATCACTACACATTGCATAGTATTGAAACATCTTTATATATACCATAAATATGGACTATTATCATGAGTTAATTTAAATTTTTAATTTAATTTAAAAAATTCCTTAGTCCAGAAAGGTACTTCAGCCACTGAGGTATGTGGCTGAAGGTCTCATCCTTTGATGATACACATATAGCAAACATTCAAACAGGACCCCAGTTCAAAACACCAGTGACAATACTGGTCCTTCTCCTTCTAGAAAATGTTCTTTTCATAAACCTCTGAGCCAGAGTGTTGGCTTCTACAAATTAAGGATATGAAATTTTTGTTCAGGAGACAGATTCTATGTAAATATCTATTTAACATACTATGAAATTATGAAGTAAATTGTGCTCCCCCACCCCCTGCCAAAATTCGTAAGTCGAAGCCCTAACCACACAATGTGACTGTTTTTGGAGACAGAGCCTTTAAGGAGGTAATGAAAATTAATGAGATCCTAAGAAGAGGTCCCTTATATGACAGGACCAGTGTTATTAAAACAGGAAGAGACACTGAAGTGTATGTGGATAGAGAAATGCTATGTGAGGACTCAGAAGAAAGCAGCTGACTGAAAGCCAAGCAAAAAGATCACTGGAGAAACCACACCTACCAATCCTTGATCTTAGACTTTCAGCTTCAATAACCATGAGAAATTTCTGTTGTTTAAGTCATTCCATCTATGGTACGGCAGCCTTGGCTAACTAAGACATATCACAAGTCATATGTTAGTTTACAAGTCATATGTTAGTCTATGTGGGAGAAGAAGCATATCTAGTAAATTTCAGCCATCATGTGAACACAAAGAAAGGCAATTGCATTTAGTTTGCAGTTACAGCTTCGGTATCATTGTTTTGAGATGGGGGATATGAGGCTCCCTAAGCTTCCATAATTTATTCACATCTCTGCCTACACTGAAGCAAACTCTTTTGGGGTTTTGTTGTTTTTAAGATCATTACAATAATGAAGGAAATTCATGTAAATGAATAAGATCGATAGATAAAGCAAGAAAGAATATTTTTTAATCCCTGTCTTTTTCAGACTCTTTTGATTATAGCCACAGTTATCTTCACACCGAAAGCTCAGCCCCATCTACTGCTGAGCCAGTCTTTCACACAAAAAAATCTGGAATGATGTCGAGTAGTACAGTGGTGAGCCAAGGGCATCCACCTGGTCCTTGCAGTTTTCTCCTGTTTTGCCACTGATGCTCAGGCCATGGACTCGGCTTCTAGTCTCATGTCCTGTTCTCATTCTAATTTTGCTTCTGAGATGAGAGTGTGAGATCCTAGGATCCAAATAATCCAACACTCTCCTTGGTTCTTGTTTCCCATACTATGTGGCCTGTATGCATTCCCTCACTCCAGGGTCATTCTTCCAATGAACTGATGACATAGAATCAAGTATCAATCCTTAAAATGACTCCAAGCATCACTTTCTAATTTTTACCATACTAACCTTTACTAATAAAGATGCTTCAAAAAATATATTAAGCTGTCATTCTGGATTTATCTATTTGTTAAACCATCTTTTTAAACATAGCTAAATTTTTATTACCACTTTTTGAAAAAGAAAACTGAGAGTTAGAGAATTTGAGTCATTTGGCAAAGATTACATACATTAAAGGTGATGAGAGATTTCCCGTGCTAGCCAAAATGTTGTGTCATGGACTAAAACTTTAGATTTCTGGCAAAGAAGGACAGTGATCCTTAAGCAATGGAAAAAAAAAAGGAGAGATGAAAACTACATTGTCTGAAATAACAAATGCACTGGATGGGTCAGAAGACATATTAGACACTGCAGAAGAAAAGATAGAGGACTTGAGTATGTAGCAATAGAAACTCAAAAACAGGAAGCTAAAAACAAGAATGAGCATCAGTGAAGTATGGGACAACTTCAAAGTATATATTAGGCATATAACATATGTAGAAATAGAGTTCCAGAAGAAGAGAAGAACAAAAAGCTATTTTCAAATATAATAGCCAATTTTAAAAATCATGAAAATTACAAACCCATAGAGTTGAGAAGCTCAACGAATTCCAAGCATAAGAAAGATGAAGAAAATTATAAAAGGCATGTCATAACCAACTTTTTACCAGCAATAAATTGAAAATGAGCAATAAATGTAAATCTTATAAATGACCAACACAAAAAGATACATTATACAGAAAAACAAAGGTAAGGATAACAGTAGAATTCTTATAAACATTGCAACCAAGGTGTCAGTAGGGCTGATCTTTAAGAAACTGAAAGGGAAAAACAGAAACAAACAAAAAATGTTTATCTAGAATGCTTTACTCAACAAAAGTATCTTTCAATAACAGAGGTGAAGTAAAGCCATTTATGGCCTACAACAGCTGAGAAAATTCAGCAGTAACCGAGTTGAATCACAAGAAATGTCAAGGACATCCTTCAGGCAGAAGAAAATTAACAGCCAGAAATATGTATCTAGCCAAAGAAATACAGAGCATGGGAAATGGCAATCATGTGGGTAAATATAAAGTATCCTTTTTATTTAAATATTCCAAATATAATTAACTGTTGAAAGCAAAAACAGTAACAAAGTATTGTGAGGTTTATGTATGTATGTGTGTATGGGTGTATATATATGTGTGTGTGTGTATATATGTGTGTGAATATGTGTATATGTATATATATGTATATACACATAGGTGCATATATATATATACACACATATACAAAATGTTTGATAACAGCAGCATAAAGATGAGGAGGGGAGAGAGAAATGAAGTGTACTATGTAGAGTTTTTATACAACACATGAAGTGATATAATATTACTTACAACTTGACGGTGAAACCTAGAGGTATATACTAAAAACTACCAAATACTGATAAAGCAACCATTAAAATAATAAAACAAAGTATCAAAGGTAAGACAACAGCAAAGGAAATGCAAAAAAAAAAAGGTCATCACATTGGATAAAAAAGCAATACCCAATTATATGCTGCCTACAACAGCAAAGGAAATGCAAAAAAAAAAAGGTTATCACGTTGGATAAATAAGCAAGACCCAATTATATGCTGCCTACAAAAAGCCCATTTTATAACATATATAAACAGGCTAAAAGTATAAATGAAAACAGATATACCGCACAAACCATATCCAAAAGAAAGCTAGAGTAGTTACATTAACATTAGACCAAGTAGACTTTATAATCACCAACATTTGAGGAATAAAGAGTAAGACTACCAGCCTGGGCGACACAGCGAGCCCTTGTTGCAACTAAAAACAACAACAAAAAATTAGCCAGGCACAGTGGCTGTGGTGGGAGAATCTCTTGAGCCCAGGAGATTGAGGCTGCAGTGACCCATGATCACACCACTGTACTCCAGCCTGGGCAATTGTGTGAAAACCTGTCTCCAGTTAAAAAAAAAAAAAAAAAAAAAGGGAAGAAAACAAAAGAGTCATGATACTACATAATGATAAAGGGATAGGTAAACTCTCCAAGGATGCATAACAATGTTACATATCTATGCAGCTAATTAGAGAACTTCGAAATAGGTGAAGCAAAAATCCATAGAACTGCAAGGGGGAAATGGATAAATTCATTATAATCTGCTGTTTTAACCCTTACCTCTTGATAATTAATAATCAAGAAGATAGCAAATCAGGAGAGATATAGAAGACTTGAACAAAAGTCAACCAACTTGAAAAAATTCAGGTATAGTACACTCAATCCAATGATAGCAGATAAACATTCTTTTCTAGTGTGCATGCCACATTTACTAGGATAGATCGTATTTGGGTTCATAAAACAACTTTCAATATATTTAAAAGGATTCAACTCATACAATGCATGTGCTCTAAACACAGTGGAATTTAGTTAGAGATCAATAATTAAATGATATCAGGGAAATGTCCAAATATTTGGAACTAACGTATTTCTAATTAGCCAATGGGGAAAGGAATCTAACAAAAGTAATTAGAAAGTATATTAAATGGAAATTAAGAGCATATCCATAATTGTAGGAATTAGCGAAAGTAAGATTTTAGTGGGAAATTTATAGCACTGGTAACTTGTATGAGAATTCTAAAAAGGCCTCATGTTAATAATCTTAGTTTCCACATTAAAAAAAAAAAAAGAAAAGGAAAATCAAATGAAACACAAAATAAGTACAAGGAAAAAAGTAATAATAATGAGATCGGACATTTTTTAAAATGGAAAAATAAAAATCAATAGAGAAAAAAACCAGTGAAATCAAAATCTGATCCTTTGAGAACATTAATAAAATTGATTGATTCTACCAAGAGTGACTGGGGAGAGGGAAAAAAGTAGACACAAATTATTCACAACATAAATGAGAGAAATGACAGTACTGAAGACTCTAGAGATATTTTTAAAAATAAGAAATTATTTTGAACAAATTTATGCCACCACCAACAAACACTTTGATGAAGTAGAAAAATTACTTGGGCAGGCATGGTGGCTCCCGCCTGTAATCTCAGCACCTTGGGAGGCTGAGGTGGGTGGATCATCTGAAATCAGGAGTTTGAGACCAGCCTGGCCAACATGGTGAAATCTCTTCTCTACAAAAAATACAAAAATTAGCTGGGTGTGTTGTCAGGCACCTGTAATCCAAGTTACTCAGGAGGGTGAGGCAAGAGAATAGCTTGAACCCAGGAGGCGGAGTTTGCAGTGAGCCGAGATAGCGTGATTGCACTCCAGCCTGGGCAACAAGAGGGAAACTCTGTCTCAAAAAAAAAAAGAAGAAAGAAAATTACTGAAAACATCAAACCATCAAAGGTTTTTCAAAAATAGATAATTTGAATTTTCCTATAATTATTGAACCATGTGTATCAGTAAACTATAGTTGAAAATCTTCCCGCAGAGATAACTCCAATCCCAGATGATTTTACTTGGCAACTCTATCATAAATTTAATAACAAAATAATACCAATTCTAAAAAAAACTTTTTCAGAATATTGAAGAGGAGGAATCAGTCCCAAATTATTTTATTAGGCCAACATTCCTGCAATACCAAAACCAAAGACACTACGAGAATATTACATACAAGTGTTCTTCATAAACATAGATGCAAAAACTCTTAAGACAACTTTAGTAAACTTAATCCAACAAAAAAGGATAATACATCATGGCCAAGTGAGGTTTATCCCACACATGCAAAGTTCTTACACACAATATTAACACATTTTAAGAAAAACATATGATTATTTCAATTCATTCTTCTTTAAATCATGACTAAGCCCCACCCTGGCTGACACTATTGGGGTCCCAGCATACCCCGTGTCTGAGTCCTCCTGATTTGAAGCAGTTTTGTTGTATAAAAAAGAATCAGTACATGAAATGCATGATGTTTATCACAGCAAGACAAAAAGTAAATATGCCAATTGTGTACACATCTTTGGATGAACAACGTTAAATGGCAGACATCTGGAATCCTATTGTTGAAGGTTATAAGCAACATTGTCATAATTTAGACACTGAAAATAAAATAAATTCTTGTGGAACATCCAGGAAATACTTCCCACAGTAATTCCTATGTTATTTTAATTATGCAGAAATGGTACCTTTTCTTCTCCTTCCTTTTTTCCTCCTTCTTCTTATCCATAATACCATAGTATTCATCAGAAGGCTCTGAATAATAGTCCTCCAGACGGAACTGTTTTATTCTAGGACTTGGAGGAAGAGACTCTTTTTAAATGATTTTTCATTTTTACAATTCTGCTCACACTACACAGCAAATGTTATCATATCAAATAGCATCAAATGTAAATGACTGTGTATAATATAACTCTGTGATATAAAAGTAAAGAAATATAATCAACTCTACTCTTCTCTACAGATTGCAATTCATGAAAACGTTTGCCTTCCTTACTGAGTCACAGGAACTGATTCTTTCATAAGTGGTACATAAAGATTCTCAAAGATTAATAAGTTGATTACATTTTACCTGTATGCACTGAATTTTGAAATTCAGAAAGAGCTGGAAAGCAAATCAACGGAAGTTATATATACCAATGAATACCAGGACCACTTAACTTTAAAAGTCTACAAAGCAAAAAATTTTTTTTAAAAAGCCGATGTGGAACATAATCCCTTTAGTAAAATCTACTGAAAATCTTTAGAAAGCCAGAACTTACTAAGCAATATAACTCTTGTACTCAAATCTCCCTGACTCTTTTCTATAAAGATTTCTTTAATCTCATATTATTTGAACTTTATTGGTATCACAATCTCTGCTTACATATTCTTCACCATCCTGAAGTCAACCACACATCCAGATCAATATCACACTTCAGATGGGAAGAAAAAGAAAAAAAAACCCTAAATTTTAATTTTAGTATTTTTATCCACTCTTATAAACTATTTCAATGCCTGAATTATTTTGGGCATTTAATAACTACATCTTCTCATTTTTATAACATAGGCGATCTTTTGTAAGGCATTCCTATTTTGATACTGCCTCTATGAATTAGATCATAAAAATGAGTTGACTCAGCAGGGTGTGGTGGCTCATGCCTGTAATCCCACGGCTTTGGGAGGCCAAGGCAGGTAGATTGCGAGGTCAGGAGATCAAGACCGTGGTGAAACCCTGTCTCTACTAAAAATTCAAAAATTAGTCAGGTGTAGTGGCATGCCCCTGTAGTCCCAGCTACTCAGAAGGCTGAGGTAGGAGAATTGCTTGAACCCAGGAGACAGAGGTTGCAGTGAGCTGAGAGTGTGCCACTGCACTCCAACCTGGGCAACAGAGTGAGACTTAATCTCAAAAAAATAAAATAAATAAAATAAGAGTGGACTCAACTTATTCAAGTATTCCTAGAAGAATAAAAACTGTACTATGCCAGGAGAATAGATACTAATGAAATATTATAAGATAATGGAGTTCTTTATATTTTTGAAATTTTATTACCACTATGGCAACATGTCATTTTCAGAGCTGTCACTGACCTCATCATGCCATTATTCTCTAATTCAGATAGCACGTGGATGCCCCAGGAGGTTTGGCAACAGAACAAATTCTAATGACTGCCCAGCAAGAAAACAGCTGTCAGTCTTAAGATAAGAAAGGAAGGGCCATGTTAACCAGATGGAGAAAAAAAGTTCTATGCCATCAGGAAATATACACATCTCTGCTGCCTTTTAAAGCCTCTTTGGTGCAAGATGTCATCTTCGTGTAAATGTGTTCTTGCATGGGTTATGCATACATGCTTTATTCCTAGCAAGGCACATCATCTCTTTATTTTAAGGTCTCCTTATAACATACAACTATAGAATAGTCAAGGAAGTGGCAGGTGGACCCCTATCTTGTCAAAACCAAAAACCAGAAGGTCACTATTAGGCAAATTCAATATTTATAGAGGTTGAATAAAGCAGAGATTCAAAATGCACAACATTCCATTTCTCAGTGAAGGGATTTGAGGCAGCTTAAGTCATTATTTTCTCAAATATACAAGAAGGAAAATAATAATCATATCACAGGTGGTTTTAAGGAACAATCAAGGTAATGCATATAAGGTGCTCAATGCAGTTCTTGGTACATTGTAATAACTCAAACATTGATAGTCGATTTGGGGGCCACAGGTGAAACGGGAGAGTTCCCTGACACCCCTTGCCGGATGTGTGACAGGTGTGTGGCTTATCTGTTCAGCCACCATGTGCTCAAAACCCTTACAGGAGGAGGAGCACAGACAGGTGGGAGCCAGGGCAAGTGCTTTTGGGCTCCAGCCCCACGGTAGTGTCTAGGAGTGGGTGCCTGCAACTACTGAAACCCCAGTGGGCATGTTACAGTGCTCTTTTAGCTCTGCTGTCAGCAGATGGCTTAAGTGTTAACCAACTCAGTGACCTCTTTGTATGCAGGTCCTTGTCTGGCATCCAGAAAGAATCAGGTCACACAGACAAATTGAAGGATGGTAAATGTGGGGGACTTTATCACCAGATGGAGGTAGCTCCCAGCAGGATGGATGGGGAGCTGGAAAGGTGATGGAGCTCTTGTGTTCTTCTGCTTGTGGAGCTTAGGGTTTATATGAGCAGAGCATAGGGGGCATGGCGAGCCAGGGTGGTCTTGAAACAGGCAACATTTGGGCGTGAAAACAGAAATGCCTGTTTCCATTTAAGGCCATGTGCTTCCAGGCTTGAGGGTGGGGCCTTTGTTGGGGAACTACCTTCTTCTACACAGCATTTCCTTACCTGTTGTTTGTATCACAGGTAACTGGGACCTCTAGGTAACTGGGACCTCTGTCTCTACCCAAATCCTGCTACCCTGTTTCTGGCTAGTATAATACCCCAATCAGCTATGAAATAGCTACAGCAACCTAATTTACAGGGCAAATAAAATATTTTCTGAATATTAGACTTCAAGGAGACCTCAAGAAATTAAGTTCAATGCTTTCATTTTAAAGGATGAAGGAATGGCTTGGTCAGTTTCACCCAGCTAAATATTCAATGAGTTTTGACCCAGATTTAGATCTCTCAATCTAAAGATTGATTTGAAATTGACCTCCAATTTTAGTTAAAATGACTTCTCTCTGTCTAGCTTATCCTCTTCTCTTTTTCTCTTCTTCCACACCCATTCTCTTTTCCTCTTTGGTTTCTAGCTTGCATTTCAAATGACTTAAGTATTTTACTAAGCATCAGGAAAGAACTTGTCAGTCATCTGTAAATTGGCCTGGTCACTATATACCAAAATTATCCAATATTGTTATAGTAAACATACTAGCAAATCTTTGGGTCTTCATAGCTTATCTTCATAAAATACAAACATGCTCCTCATAAGAAATCATTTCTGAGCAGTTAGAATTTATTGACAGGTATGCTCCTGTGTACTGCATACAAAATCGACACTGCCTATCAGATGATAAATGAAATATTAGAAGACAATCAGCAGGTAGTCCTCCTGAGCCCTTGATTTATTTACACATACCGTTACTCTGAAAGGCTTTGAAAAGTAGAATTAGTGCCCATCCCAACACAGCCATGTTCTCCAGCCCAGAGCAGAAAGAAAAGTGGTCTATCACTGGAAGATGCAGCCAAGAAACCAAATTCTTTCTGAGGCAACTCAAACAGACAGTTCTCTAACCGTCTGTCCCCAAACAGATTGACAGATTGAGCTGTGAAGTCGGCCACAGAGGACTCCATCAGAGCCTCCCACTCTGGGCAGCTTCATGCTCAGCTAGTCCTAACCCTCTCCATGCAGGTGGGCTGCAGGCTAAGGAGCAAGCAGATTCATTAGGAAGAATGCCTTTGGGTCCTGGCTGAGGTTTGCCAAACCCCAAGTTATGCTCCAGAAATGGTCAAAGCAGGCTCAGCAGGTTTCTGAAACTACTAGTAAATATGGAGCCCATGGTAATCTGGTTACAATCTCAGATTCAGGCATTCAAAGAACAAGGGAAAATAATTTAGAAGAAAATCCACAGCATGCCAGGGACAATAGATGGGAGGAAGGCTTGAAATCCCCATGCAAATTGCATGCCTCTAGGTACCAATTTGCCTTGTAGCAGAATTTAGGCATCCAAAGTTAAATTATGCATACAACAGCCTCATTATGCACAATGGTATTTTCATATAAAGATCTGAAGACAAAATGTAAGCTTGCCTCTTGGAGCCTTTAGAAAAAACGATTGACTAATCCACATACGGAACAGCTCAGGTTCCACCTGCTGCTGTCTGTGCAGATGGGAAGATGTGACCAAGGGGACTCCCTGCAGCAGCCAGCTCTGCAGGGCCAGCTCTGTGTGCACCACTAACCCATACCTCTCTTTCAGATGCTGCAATTTTGCTAAGCATTTTAAACATATTATTCTAAAGTCACAAAGCACGCAGCTGGGTTGCAGTAAGAGATGTTCCTATAACAATATTTGGTGGGTTTTTGTTCTCACACCAATATACACTTTCTTGTATTAGACCAAAATAAACATGTTTGGGAGGTTTGTTTTTTCTGCACAAGAAAAATCAGGGTATTTATTATTTATAAAGACATTCTTTAGGAGTTACTTTCCCCAAGTGGCATAATGTTGTTGCTGCGTGAATTTTTCACTCATTCAGCAAATATTTATTGAACTGCCACTCATATGAAAGCAGGAGTTGAAAGACAAACTAGGTATTGCCCTTGCTTTCAAGATGTTCACTTTCTATTTGGGAGGTAAACAGGCCTGATTCTGCGACAATACAGCGTGTTCTGTGCCGTGGGGGCTGAGCAGAGGCCACTGTGAGAAGAGTGGCGACATTTGAGCTGAGTCTTGAAAGAGCAGTGAACCTGTCAGAAAGACTCTGCGGGCAGAGTTCAGCATTTGCAAAGGGATGAAAGTCATGTGGACGGCAAGTCATGCATGAGGAGGGCCACGAGACAAACACTATGGGCCAGAACATAGACTCAGAGGTTGTCAGATGCAAAGGAGAAGTATCTTGAAGAAGCTCACGTGTCGTATTGAGTTGAGATTATATATTGAGGATCACACATGACTAAAAATTTCTTACCGGAGTGAAATAGGATCATCTTAAAACCTCTTTTCTTTCCTCTGTGTAGGGTGTTTACATACATAAGTCACAGGTGGTATGGAAATATACTCTGAAAGGGAATTATATCTTGGGACCCCATACTCATTAAGCCAATGGGAAAAGTCAAGCTGGAAACTGGGTCAGGCAAAGCTACCTCCACCTTTTGGTTCCTAAATAAGATGGCTACAAGATGAAACCTATATTCCCCCCCGACCCACCCACTGCCACCCAAATTTGGCCTACTAGGAAATTCCTGGTGAGCTACAAGATCTTTAAAAGTGTTTCTCTTAAAATTTCACCATGGCAATGCAAATTGATAGCTTATCTTTACAGGTGCAGTCACCCACTGCCCACCAAACACAAAGGCATATCTGTTTGTTCCCCTGCCCCATTTTTTCTATGTTATCTTATGTGAAATGCAGATTCCCTGAAATTTTCCTCTGCCTCATTTGTCTATGTCATCTTATGTAAAAAAAAAACGTAGATTCACTGAGCCAAAGGCACAAATGACTATTTTTCCCAGCCTTCCTCTTACATGAAATTGTGAACTTCTCAGTATCCCACCCTTTCCCCTTTAAATTTGGAGCCCTCAAAATCATTTTCAGAGAAAGGCATAGACCCATCTCCCAGGAGCCATCCTTAACTTTGGCAAATAAACCTCCTAAAATGATTGAGTCTTGTCATTTTTCTCGATTGACAGCTCTAAGAATATAAACCACCTGTGATGCCACAAACATGATCACATGCTTATGTTTAATCCAACACTCTTGGAGCAGTGTGTAGAGCCTATTGGTCAGAAGTAGCTGAAAGTAGGTGACCTAGGAGAAAGCTGTGATAATACAAGAAGACATAAGAAAGAGAAAAATCAGTGAGCAGCAGCAGAGACTAAAAGGATAGAAGGTTTTGAAAACAAGACTCGCAATGACATAGACAGTTCCTGAAGACTGGATGTAGAATATGACCTAAAGGGAAGACTATTAATTTATTCACTCACCAAATATGTCATGCCAGTAATTTGCCAAATACTTTTCTAGGTATTGAGGACAGGACTAAAGAGAAAAAAATTCATTTTCTTCCTGGATCTGACATTTAGATGAAAATAAAATAGTGTCCAAATCTTTAGCTTGGCAAACTAGATTACTGTTGTATCTTTGAAACAAGAAATTCATGCCTGTACAGTAAAAGAAAATTTATTCTATCTTAGACATACTGAATTTGAAATTGCTGTCTTCTGAAATCTCACTTGAGGGATTACACATTCCACGGGCTGTGAAGACACTGCACATTCTATACCTTTCTGTAAAGCATATGACTGAAACTTGAGGAAAAAAACGCTCCAATTTTGGGAGCTGGCGATAATGAAAAGTCACAATCAGCTGATTGGAAAGGTAAGCTAACTGGCACAAATGACCTGCATGCTGAACACATGAGCTAGACTCAAGAGGAGAAAGACTCAAGGCTGACACGTTCTTCTGCCTCACAGTGCTGAGCAAGCAGTGGAATCTGCTCCATGGCCTCTTCTGGCCAAAGTTCCCTTGCTCCATAGGTAAATCCAGCTCTGCTTTTCTGAAATTACTGAAAACTGAACCTACAACTCTTCCTGGGAAATATGAAAGCACCACCTTCCCTATAGAAAAACAAAACATCAGGGAACTTGGGCAGAGATTTTCAATCTTTTCCTTTTTAGAAGTAGAAACACTTTTTGTTTTGTTTTATGAAATGAAATTTTATCCCATTTCTGTCGGATAAGATGGAGCAGATGACAGAAGTACAGCGGAGAGGAAGGCTCTGCTTGTAATGCAGGCCACAGTGGACTGTCACTTAAAGCAGGTCTCACCTGTTCGTTTTACCAGGAGGGGGAGAAAAGGGTCTGTAGAGGCAAAAATATTTGTTCAGATAAAAACAGCAGCTACTGAATTTGATTTGGAATCCAGGTCAGTCTTCTCTCAATTTTTCACTTTTTTTCATAAGACACCAGGATTTTCAATAGGACTTCTTTAAAGTATATCTCCTTATAGAATGCATTGGGGGACAAAACAAATTCTTTTTGTAATTCATGACTGTCAATGCAGTCATTCCCAACATGAGAGTGTCCTTGTATTCCTTTCATGATAAAAACAGCACATTGATTTCTATAACCTTGCGTTAGTTATAGGAGTGTTTTGAATATTCTTCTAAGTTCTTAATAATAATGTTTTAAGTAATTGTTTCTTAAACTTCTTTAAAGTAAAAACACAATGCATGGGGTTTGAGATCTCCTACACAGGAGAGGGAAGGCACAAGTAGAAGCCTCTGAGGGCACGGCCCCAGTCACATCTTCAGGTTCTCACATTAATACCATCGTTGCTTATGGTCAGAACTGAATTTCCTTATTATAATTATGCTAGGCCAAAAATCTCCCCCACCCTTCCTACTGCAACTAGGAACACAATGGTAAAAACCACATATATAAATTCTGTTGTCTTTGACACAGAGATATGATCATAAGATAATAATCATACAGTTTCAGCAGAATCCACTGATGTTCCCAAAGTTATATCATCCTTCAACGATGTCCCCTTGGGAGGCACTATTCATATAGAAGTGGCCACTGCCTTCTCATTTCCTGTCAGCTTCAGTGTAAGATCTACACAAGAAGATCAAGTCGTATTACCTGCTAGGCACTGCTGGCCTTTGACTAAATGTAGTTTTGCCCATATTGATTGCTATGCTTATTTTACTTTAGGCTCTTTTGAAAACTGAAATTATTCCTAAAAGGCAAAGATCAGCTCTACTGTTCAATAGCCAGCATGAGACCCAGTGTGCCCCAGGCTCCATAAAGGGCTCAGAAAAGGAGTTTCAAAAGTCTTCTGGGCAGTGATGATTTTTACCAGGTATTAACTTTAAAAGACCTCACACATTGCTAATAACAGAGACCTTGCACTGCCTTTCTTTTTTAATCAGCTTTAATATATTAAAACATTATATGTGTATACACATCATCTTAACTATAGACCATAAATACAGCATGGAAATTGCATTATGCTGACAATGGTAAACAAAAATTGGTGTCTATATGTATTACTATAATTCAGGTAAATATCAGGTAAATACACACACACACACATTCAGCTAGAGACTGTCAAATTTATAATCTTATAGTATAAAAACTTAGGTCCTAGAGAATTGAGAGTGACATGTCCAATGGCACAAATTTTGGACAGACCAAACGACCTGGGGCAGAACCTGGGGCAGCTTACCTCCCGTGAACTCTTTCACTGCTATTTATCTTTCGTTAATGCAGTTATAGAATGCTGGAAACAAATGGGTCGGTCATTTTTTTTAATACTTTACATTAATTTCCCATTCTAAAAATGAGAGGGTTAGATGAGATGATCTCTGGGGTCCCTGCAAATTAAAACCTGACATCTGGGAATTTGAGAAGACTAGACAATACCAAGCTAATGAATGAAAAGTTTGAAGTGTCATCAGAAGATGAGGAAATGGTTAGAATTTTAAAATAACATCAAGCCATAACTCTCTTATTATATGGCATCAATTCATGTGGATTAAAATTCTGTTGTCAAGCCAATGAGAAAAAATAGGGAATAAAATGCTTCCTTACAAATGAAAAATTCACAAGACGTAATATTTATTATTTAATATGTGCTGAGGACTTTGCTAGGGTATCTTGTTTATCCCTAGAAGCCTGAGATCATCCCCTACTTTACCCATGAACTAAGTGAGAAATCAAGTAACTTGCCCAAGGCTATATGTGTAGTTAGTAAGCAGTAAAGCTCACATTTCAAAACAGTTAAATTCAGCTCTTTTTTAATAGAAGAAAGGTTAAAACAGGAAAGTAGGAAAAAATGGGTCAGAATCAAAGAACTGATGCTCAAGTATGCAGAACTGTCTTTCTTGAACGGTTCCATCTTACTCATATAAGACTTAGAACTGCTCATTTAGCCATTCTTCTGTTTTTCCCCAAGCCTTCAACTGCCAGAGAGGATAAAATAGATATGCAGTCAGCTCTATAAAGGGCTCCTAAATGTTAACTTGGAATACACAAACTCATATTTGCTGGCCCTGACACACTTAGAAACCAGAACTCATGTTCACATAGAATCTGACTTGGTCTGGTCTGGGGATGAGGTCCCAGCTCATTCCCACATCCATTGTCAGGCTGTTTATGGGCTATGGATGCTTCCTGCAAGGTCAGGGCTGGCCATGCAGCTGCTTCCTGGTGTCTTGGGTAAGGTCATTTCAGGAAATGGCAATGGCATATGAGACCTTGGGTGTTCAGGCAGCACAAGCCAAGCCCTGCTTTCAAGCATAGGACTAATACTATTATATACATTCAGGATTGACTCAACTAAAAGATGACATAATAATCATAATGATAATCGCTACAATTCATTTATTTTTTTATTTAGTTATTTTTTATTTTTATTTATTTTTTTGAGACAGAGTCCTATTCTGTTGCCCAGGCTCTAATGCAGTGATGCTATCTCGGCTCACTGCAACCTCTGCCTCTCAGGTTCAAGTGATTCTCTTGCTTCAGCCTCCTGAGTAGCTGGGATTACAGGCACACACCAACTGCCTGGCTAATTTTGGGGGTTTTTTGTTTTGTTTTGCTTTTTTGAGACAGGGTCTCACTCTGTCACCCAGGCTAGAGCACAGTGGTGTGATCTCAGTTCACTGCAATCTCTGCCTCTCAGGCTCAAGGGATCCTTCCACCTCAGCCTCCCAAGTAACTGGGACTACAGGTGTGCACCACCACACCCCACTGAGTTTTAGTATTTTTGGTAGAGACAAGGTTTCACCATGTTGGCCAGGTTGGTCTCAAACTACTGAGCTCAAGTGATCCATCCCCCTTGGCCTCCCAAAGTGCTAGAATTACAGGCATAAGCCACCATGCCAGACAATTATCAATCCGTTTTCAATTATCAATCCATTTTCATGGACACCATTTTACAGCAGTCTTTTGAGCAAAAATTACTGTCTCCAACAAACAGAAAATTTAAAAAAAGGGAAAGTTCTAAAGGAGTCATAATTTATTTAAGTTCTCTATCTGAGTATTTTTTATTACAATTTTTCTTTTTTTCTTTGATCCTTTGCCCCTACTTGACAATAATATCTTTCATACACTAGGTGCCATCTTGCAATAACCCCTAATCCAAGTACAAAATCAAAACAAATTTAAGCAAAGAACAGAATCCAACATTTACAACTCAGTGTGAATACAATCACGTTGGGTTCTTCCCTTTCAGGTCCAAACTTTCACTGCAGGAGCTAGGAGCTGGTGAGGTAGAAGACACAGGTAGAAAGATTGAAAATGTACCATGGAAATGTACCAAATCTTTATCTTCTACTTGGTGGCATTTCAGATTTTCTTTCAACCTTTTTATATATGAGTTTTTCTAGGGATAAGTTTTGCTGCCTGTTTAGACACTTTTCGCAAGTTATTTGCTAAAAATCTGGTCTTCAATATAGATTCAGATATGATAGTATGCCTTCAATGGCCTCTTCAGAAATGCCAGCTCCCAGAAATTACGTAAATCAAGCTTTCCCTCTTTCTAATTCTTCCTTTCTTTTGATCATTTCCTGTGTGAGATACCCTCTGTTAACTATTGGTGATACAAAATAAATAAGAAAATATCCTTGCTTAGGAGTATTCAGGTAGAAGAAAATCACCCCAAAAGACAACCAGAATTTACTGAGTGCCTGGCCTGCACCAGGCTTCTTTGCTAAACACTTTATACCTGTTAACATCACTGAATCCTCACACATTTCTCTCATGTATGTCTTACTGTCCTGAGTTGACAAAGAGGTTGAATAATTTGTTCAAAATAATATATTGAGCCAGAATGTTCTGTAATCACAATGAGGTGGTTGAAAAAGCATCTATAAGACTGAGTTCATCCTATGAAGAGGATCAAGATCACAGGGAACAAATCCCAGGTATACAATTTACTACAATTTATGATTGTGAGCAAAATGATTAATCTCTCTACGCCTCGGTAGACTGGGGGGGACTGGTGGGAATAATAAATCTTCCTTCATAGACTTGGTGTGAGTATTAAATGAGTTAATACAGGGCACCTATATCTGGCTAATGGAAAGTGCTTGGTAAATATCAGTCAGCAAGAACACTTACTCATCCACTTTCCTGATCCTACCTGCCACACTAAACATTCATTATCTTCCAGATTTTTGTGGGTTTTTTTGTTGTTGTTCTGTTTTTATTTTATTTAGCTATAATGAAAAATAAATATACCCAGATTTCAGCACAGCCAGTGAGTACTTTACCAATCATGAGAACATTTGTTTCACAGGTATTAACCTGATTTGTCCCCATCTCTATACAGGTGGAGAAGAGAAGTCAAGAGGTTATTTCATTGTGCTGCACAGGAGCATTTGGGGAATGTGTATGATCTCAGTTATTTAAAGAAATTTATTTTAGATAAAAGTATAGACATCTAATAGAAATAAAAGATTGCTTTAAACAATAAGGGGCCATTTCATTTCTTGAATGATGCTAAATGACCGTACTTCCTCTTTCCTACTAGGCAACTCAGAGAGTAATATCTCATCAGTAATCAGGGAAGGAGCCAGAAAGAAATGTCACTCTCATTTGGCTCAGTCTTAGAGTGAGCAACACAAATATTTCCCCAAGACTGGCAATACTGAGTGGCTAACTTCTAATGCTTATCATTGTCTGACGATGTACTCCTTCTATTAGATGTGACATCTTACAAGTATTCTATGGGAGTAGAATAATGGAAAGAAGAAGGAGGGAAGAGAGGGGAAGAGAGAGAGAGCAAGACTGAATGTTGTATTGCTACTCAAAGAATGAACAATTATCTCTCTAGTTTTTATATCTTGCCCCCTGCCAAAAATGGAGTAGCTCTCCCTGGATAGAGTTCTTATGGTATTTCACAATGGAAAACAATGATTGGAAGAAATTGCTGGCACAGTCTACCCAGCTACCCTTATGGCCCTGTCACATACAATAGCCTAAAGTGGTTGATGTGTATATTTTGGAAAATGCAATATTATTCTTTTCTTCTCAGTTGTCTCAATGTTATTTATTTTCTTTCAATTTAGTTTGAATGAAAGGTGAAATCTCCAGACTACTTTCATAGTTGTATAAAAATTGTTTTATGTTGTAGAGAATTATTCTATCCCAATGGCATAATAGCACACTAACATTTTAGGGGTATTCATTATTTGCAAGATAACAGACACAAACCCAGAAGTGAACAGCATTCAACCTGAGTCAGCCTGGTAGAAAAATCAATAATTCACCCCTTGGACTTACTCAGAAAATACAGCACAAGTCACAACATCTTTTTGGTGCCTGCTCTATCCTTCCAATGACAAAATACAAAATGCAAGAATGAAGGAGATAAATGATATTGCAGCAATGCTGCGCTTACAGAGGTCACCCTTACATGAAAAGATTACTCTGACAGCATTGAGAAGGATGGATCCAAGGAAGAGACTGGAGGCTTATGAAGAAACCAGTTAAGGGAATGACAGCAACTGTCCAGGAGACATAATGGAGGATGGAAAAGGAAGTTATAGCAAAAGTAGGAAGGGACGTGTGGTTGGGGAAATAATCTGGAGATAGAATGGTCACATATTCTTTAAGTGAGTTAAGAGACAAGGAGAGGCTGAAGCTGATGTTGCCATTAAAATAATTAGCTAACAAATGTTCAAGAAAGGACAGTATTAGAAGAAATTGTTTGCGTTGAAATATATTGCGTTTACATGTTGGCTTAGAACACTTTCCAGTTTACCTGCTCACACCTTCACCCTGGAGCCTTACTTCCCTAACACTGTGATTCCAAGATTCTGTTTTCGCTCCTAATAATTGCTTGCCACTCTCCTCTTTGTTTCAGTCAATTTTTTAGCCTCCCTACTCTCACTGACCTACTTTGGCCCTAGCCTGCAATGCAGATGATTTCCATGGAAGTCAGTCTATTGTCTACCTGCCTTTTCCCAGAAGCTAGGGAGCTTGGATAGAGAAACTAGCATTCTTCCAGATGCTCAAATTTAGACCCTACAGATCATCAGAAACCATTAGCCAATCAACGAAGGGCTTCTTAAAGGCCTTTAAACCTTTTGTAGTAAGGCAGAGCAATTTGTAAAATGAAGTACAATCACCCTCAATGTAACTAGGAAACTTCAAAATACTGCAAGACTTTGAAATACTACAAGTGGCAGACAAAAATTTTTCTTTCGAATTTCACCCCTGGAAGTATATAAAGAAGTGTGTTAAAAATATGTACCAATTTATTTTTCACTAGTTCTTCAATCTTATAACAGTTTGTATAAAGTCCATTCATAGGCAAAATTAGAAGGGAGAATGGGTGTTCACAGCTTAAATACGTCTGTGATCTCCTTCACTCCCAAAAGCTTCTCTATTCCAAGCTTGATGGGATCTTGGGAATTAATGATGGTGAATTCGTGGTAGATATTGCTGAAAACTATGTATCCCACAAAGAAAAATCATGGTGTCAATCCATATGAGTGTACGTGATTTCCACAGCCTCCAAACAGTTGAGGGAGAGATAAACCAGTGATCAGTCTTGTCTACACCTGAGGCTGAAATCTCTGGAAGAGAAGGAAAACAGAGGCTTCTCCTGGCTCCTTAGTAGAGAACCCACACTGCTTTCACTGTATCAGGAGGAGGAAACCACAGCACTTCCTGCCACCCACAGCAAAGCTCTAGCTTAAGGTACTGTAGAGCTCAACTTGAGTCCCACAGAGCTGAGAAAAGAAAATCCTAGAATATGTGAGAAGCCCTGCAGTCAGAGAAAATCAGAGCAAGTGGAACATGCAGGAAAGATCCTAATAAAAAACAGCTTCTGAGATTTACATATTAATACTCAAACTAAAAATCAGGAGAAATATTGATATGAACATGACTGCATATGTCAATTTTTCCCTATTATTTTTCTGGTAATCATAAAGATGCAACATGAACAATTAAAAAATATAATATATACAAAATCCATTTTCAGGGACATTAGATGACAGTTCCAATCTGCATATTCAAAAATGTCAGTAAGAATTTGCATAAGTAGCTGAATCAAGTAGAAGCCACATGGAATATGACAAGAGAGCACAGAAGGAGAAAAAATCTCAGAGAGTCCTGTCAAAAATGGCCTTCCGGCCAGGTGCAGCGGCTCCTGCCTGTAATCCCGGCACTTTGGGAGGCTGAGGCGGGTGGAAGTCAGGAGTTTGAGATCAGCCTGGCCAACATGGTGAAACTCTGTCTCTTAACTAAAAATATAAAACTTAGCTAGGCATGGTGGAGTGTTCCTGTAATCACAGGTACACGGGAGGCTGAGGCAGGAGAATCATATGAACCTGGGAGGTGGTGATGCAGTGAGCAGAGATCGCACCATTACACTCCAGCGTGGGAGACAGAGGGAAACTCTGTCTAAATAAATAAATAAATAAATACCTTCTTGGAGATGAGCTAACTCAGAGTTCAAAAACTATACTTTTTGTTTGGAATAAGAGATGAGAATTTGAGGAAGTAGCTCTCTTAAACTAAGTAGAATTTATAATATTTTAAGAAAAAAATTAAAAATAGCAATGGAATTTATCTTCTGATGTAGATCATTCACAAGTGAGAAATACTGATAGAAAGCAAAAGTATCCAGATGTTTAGCTAAGATTCATAATAAATGAAGTAATAATATTTATAAAGAAAAAAAAATCTTGCAAAGCATAAATGTAAAAAAAAAAGTGAAAAAAAATTAGTGAAACCATACAGAGATGCCATATACATATTAGCTGGCAAAATTCAGTAAAAATAAATACAATATTTTTTTAATGTCAGAAAAAAAAAGATGAAATTGGAGGGAAAAAATGGCCAATGACAAAACCTGCAATTACTTTTGCACCAAACTAATAAATATTACATATATTTCAATAAGAAAATGACTGGGGACGCTGAGGCAGGAGAATGGCTTGAACCCAGGAGGAGGAGGCTGCAGTGAGCTGAGATTAGACCAATGCATTCCAGCCTGGTAACAGAGCAAGACTCTGTTTCAAAAAAAAAAAAAAAAAGAAAGAAAGAAAAAGAAATGTTGAAAAATAAGAACGATGACTCATAATTAAGAATGTTTTACTGTCTGAGGAAACTGGTTAAAATAGTCAACACTGTGAAACATTCTGGTAAAGTACTGCAATTTTTAAATGACTTAATAATTTTGGCCTCAATGCCCAAAATATATTTTTCCTAATTTTTAAAAAGAAAAATATCACACTACTCTTAGATTTCTCCACATCATTTAACAACCTATGATATAAACAATGAGAAAAATATGAACCAGTGACTTCATGTCAAATTCTCTCTCTTAATCATAAAACTACACATGAGCTCGAACAGGAAATAACTAAGTTAATTTTGTCCTCTTCCTTAAAGAGCGATTTTAATTTATCTCAAAGATAATTACCCAAGTGAATAAAAGTACTTAAAATATAGAAAATAGTAAGGAATTAGTAAGATAGATCATACTGACATATATATTCATATACCATACCTATATGTTTATCATTACGTATATATGTGTATGTGTATAAAACATTTGTCCTTTAATAGAGAGTACAATTTCTATATGCCTACGAGATATTAACAAAAATTGACAATATAATAGCACCCAAAACATATCAAAAAGGCACAGAGTATTCTTCAATAAAAATGTGATAAAATAAAAAATTAATGACCAACCCAGAAGACAAAGCACTCTCCCAACTAGGAATTTTAAAAATTAATTTTGTAACTTTATGTCAGAGGAAATTGCAAATTAAAATCAAGTATTTTAAAATGAATAATAGTCTAGGAAATCACGATTGACCAAATTCACTAAAGGAAGATTCAAAATCTAAATAGACAAAATACATGAAGTTGCCAAAGAACACTACCCTGGCCCTATCAAAAAAAGGAATAGGCTGGAATGTGTCCATGGAAGAATTCTGCCAGACTTCTTAAAGTAGATTATTATATTATTCAAACAGTGTTAGTCTATAAAAGAACACTTTTTGAATTAGTTTTTTAAAATCCTGTATTAATAGTCATTCCAGTACCTGATCAAGATCTATTCAACAATATTACTTAAAAATTGTAATGTGAAAGCCCCATATAAAGTATCAGCAAATTGAATGCAGCAACATGTGAAAAGAATAATACAACATGATCAAGTGTTGCTAATATGAATAATCCAAGCATAGTTCCATAATCAAATATCTATTTATATAAACAGTTGTATTAATATGTTCAAGAAGGAATATTATGTAATCATCTCAACTGATGCTTTAAAATACATTTGAAATAGTTCAACAGTAATTATGTATTTAAAAATCAATAAAACAGATGGATACTAGCTTTTCCCAGAGAAATATATCTATCTCATCCTAGAAGAGTTTCATGCTTAATGTCAAACATTGCAGGTATCCCTGCTAGTGTGAGAATATGAAAACAATATCCCCAGCCACCAGTATTCTTTAAAATTATATTTTAGTACTAATCAGTTGGCAAATGAAAGAAATTAGATGTATAAAAAATTAAGGAGGAAGAACAATTGTCACTGTTTACAGAAGTTAGAATTGTATAAGCAGAAAATTCAAGAGAATGAATTGAAGAATTACTGTATGTAATTAATATGCTGAATTTAGTGTCTTGCTTTTAAGAAAATAATAAGTGTATTAATAAAAGATTCCACACGTGATCAAAAAAATATCATAAAACAAATAAAACATAAGAACCATAAAAAGAAAAAATCAAAAAGCTATTAATTGAAACAAGGAATCTGAGTAAATGGAAAGTCAATATTTTATTGAAATGGAAATCTCTCCATCACTTACATGCCACTTCTCCATAAGTTAACCTGTATATATTATGATGATGCTTATAAAATTCTCTACAGGGATTTCTTTTTGAACAAGATAAGCTTATTCTAAAATCCATATGGAAATTTTATCAAATAAATATAATACAGTGAAGTGCTTAAAAAAAAAAAAGGCAACAAGAGAGCTGGTCCTATCAGATATTAAAATGCATTATAAACCTGCTTTAAGAATCTGATAAATTAATACAGATGCAAACCAGAAGATAAGAAATTTCAAAAAGATCTATGAGAGTCAGTATTTTAAGATAGTCCCAATGATTCTTGATGTACTCCCTTCCCTGGAGTATAGACAGAACCTGGTAATATGATGGAATGGTACTCCATGATTAGATTACATTATCTGGCAAAAGTAAAAGGATTTTCCAGACGTAATTAAGGTACCTAATCAGTTGGTTTTAAGGTATTCAAAAGAAAGATGGTAGGGAATTTCAAAGTTCTCTAGAAACTCAAATTAGCCCCAGGCTGACAACTAACCAAAAAACAGGGAGGTCAGTCCTATAGCTGCAGGGAATTCTGCCAACAAACGCATGAGCTAGGAATAGCATACCCTCGCCTATCCTGAACAACACAATACAATATCTGAAAATCCAGAAACTCTAAAAGAAAGAGAGAGGGAAAGGAAAATTAAAGAAAACAAAAATTCAACTACAAAAGTATTTCAAAATGCTCAGTAGAAAAAGAACCCTGCAAGTAAAATCAAAAGACAAATGATAAACTGGAAAAATAATTTTTATTTATAAATTACTCTGCAAAGAGTTTATGTTTCTAATAGGTCAAGTGCTCCTGGAAAACAAGAAAAAGACCATGGTCAGAAAAAAGATATGGGTTAAGAAATAGAAAGCTATGGAACACCAATTGCAAATGACTCTTAGACATATGAAAACAGCCCAGTCACATTCAAAATAAGAAAAAATAAGTTAAAATTGCACAGTGATACAATTTTTTACCTATCAGATTGGCTTTAAAAATCCAAAACTCCAACATTGTTGCAGGAAGACAGGGATTTCCACATATTTCTAGTGGAAATGTGAATTATAGAAACCCTTGTAAAACGATTTGGCACTATCTAACAAAAATATACAAATCCACACTCTGATACCACAATTCTACTTCTGGGATTGCATCCTAGACATACATGCCTACACAGGAAATGATGTTATTCATTGCTACATTGCTTGTAATAGCAACACTTAAAACAAGCCAAACATCCATAAGGAAGGAACCAAGTTCATATATATACATTTATATTCATCTTCTAATTAACAGTGTTTAAGTGTTTTTCTAATTTTGCAAATTTTTTTTTTTTTTTTTTTGAGATGGAGTCTCACTCTGTCACTAGGACTGCAGTGGTGCAATCTCAGCTCACTGCAACCTCCACCTCCCAGTTCAAGTGATTACCCCTGCCTCAGCCTCCCAAGGACTACAAGCCCGCACCACTACGCCCAGCTAATTTTTGTATTTTTAGTAGAGATGGGGTTTCACCATGTTGGCCAGGATGGTCTCTTAACTCCTGACCTCATGATTCGCCCGCCTCGGCTTCCCAAAGTACTGGGATTACAAGCGTCAGCCACTGAGCCCAGCCTGACTTTAAACATTACTATCAGTCACTGACCACATCTGATGACAATATTCAAGGAATGATATAAGAACACCTCCCACTCAAATCATCATAGAGTCCTCAGATGAATTCGAGAGGATAAGAGGCGAAGAGTGGTAGGTTATGTGTTCTTCCGTGTGTGTGTATGTGTGTGTGTTTGTGTGTGTGTTTATATACACACAGTAACATGTAAGTGAATAAGCACAGACTTTCTGGAAATATATGAGATATTTTGAAATTAGAGATGTAATAACAGGATAATCTTAAAGTATTCTGGACTATAAAAGTACTGAACTATTTTAATAAAACCCAGGCTTTTAGATGGAAGACAGGGAGTGAACATCAAGTCTATTTTAAAGTTTATCTTACTTGAGCAAGAGAAACAGCTCTTAATGTGTCTTGGTGGAGAAAATAGAGATATTTCCGTTTAATAGTAGAGAGATATGTGTTTGATTATTAATGTTGGAAAAGTTAAATGAAATGTTGAGTTTCTAAATTATTCACCAACTTCAGATAAAATTATGGTTGATCCTGCAGGTCACATGTTTCACTGAACAGATAATGAATAATCTTAAAAAACAGAAAAACTATTGACACCAGTGCCTCAAGAATACATTGCCTTAAGCTAGGCATTACAACCCATTATTGAAATAATGGCAAAAGCTTCAGACTATTTACAAGTCCAATATCTTAAGGACATTAAGTCTATACACATTAGACACACTGGGGCAAAGGTCTTTCCTTGTCACATTTAAACTTACTCGAAATCTTGTCACCATGAAATTGAGTCCTGGCTAGTTTGTTTGCAAAAAGTTCTCCTGGGATATCCTTCATTAACTTAAATAATTTATTGTTAAATAATCCTCACTTAAAATTCTGATGTTATTTTAACAGGTCTGTGGTGTGAAATTGTATTGCCCTTTTATGTTTGTTTTAGGAAATTAAACTTTTTATTAATCTTTAATATTTAACCTACTGACAACTACCTCCCCAAACTTACAAAATATAGTATATATATATATATATATAGTATACATATAGTATATATATAGTATACAAACTATATGCATGGTATATACAGTTTATACCAAACATACTATTATTGTTCGGCAGAATTTTATGTGACTATCAAAATGTTCTCTAAATCTTCACTATAACAATATGGTAGCCAACAGACACATATAATTACTGATAAATTGTGGCTAGGAATGGACATTTAAATTGTAATTAACTTTAATATAAATTGCCATATGCAACTGTGGGTATGGTATAGATTTTCTTGGAATGACTTTTTCCTTTCTTACATAAGTAATGCTAGTAAAATAAATATAGGTTTCAGCAAAAATTTCATTTAAAGTACATTAACTTTTTCTGCTGCAGATGGTAACCTTTAATGGAGTCAAAAACAGAACTGCTAAACAATTAAACAATCGAGTAGGAAAATTAAAATAGTATTTTGACCAACTTGAAAAGAAAATTAGTAAAGGACGAAAGAAAACATAAAGTAAAAAGTGAAACAATACACATAAAATAAGATAGAAAGAAAAAAAATACACATATTGCCACCCTCTCTCTAAATGGAGTCAATGTTCACATCAAAAGGTAGTCTATCAACCAGGATTGTTAAACAGAACCTAGCCATTTGCTATTTCCAAAATGGAATATACAAAAAAGTGATGTGATCATCAACACCTTCAAAAAAGGCCTGGGCAACAATACAGCAGGCCAAAACAAAAGTTAGTAACAGTAACATAATTGGCAACATCAGGGTCAGACAACGTGAAATTTAAGCTTAAAAGTACCAATCAGGATAAAGTGCTTCTTTATTAAAAATGAAGGCAATCATTTACATATATGTGGGAATATATATGTATGCTTTATATATATGTATGTATACATATGTGTATATATATGTATATATGTGTATATATGTATATATGTGTGTGTATATATATGTATATATATGTGTATATGTATATATATGTATATATGTGTGTGTATATATATGTATATATATGTGTATATATATAGAGAGAGAGAGATAAACTGTATAAATCAAAAAAATGCAAAGAAAATGTGACAAAAAATTGTAGTGGGAAAATTTAATTTGCTTCTTTCAGAATAGATCAGTATCAGTAAACAGAAACTATGCTAGGATGTAGATAAATTAATCTACCTTATATTGTAGTGAATACTATAGCAGCAATTTCATTTAAAACTCTACAGTGTAAAGTTTGTGAGAGTAGGACTCTGTCCCTTTCCTTCCTAATCCTGCTGTGCCTTCAATAGTGCCTGGCAGGAGACAACATTCGTTAAAAGAATAAATGGCTATATACATAGAGAATTTTAGTTCTTCAAATAGAGACATAAATCTTTTAATACATTGAGAAATCTTAAATACTTGAAAATTAAGAAGGCAGGAATGCATAATCATTGGATTAAATCAGAAATCAAAATGGAAATTATAGTGCCAGGGCTAAATTGGTAGGGCAGCATGTCAGAAAACTGTTTTGCAATCTTTTTGCTGTCAGTTTGACTGACATAACAGGACTTTGATTTCAACGGATGTCATACAACAGTGTTAAAACACAACACAAATATTACATATTGATGAAATGTGATATTCAAATTACTTTCTGCAAGAGATATTTTTATGCACATTTAATCTCTTTTTAAGGACAGGAAAATTATTACGATTTTTTTTTATTTTTATTTATTTATTTATTTATTTTTAAAGATGGGGTTTCACCATGATGGCCAGGCTGGTCTTGAACTCCTGACCTCAGGTGATCCACCCACCTCAGCCTCCCAAAGTGCGAGGATTACAGGCGTGAGCCACTGCGCCGGGCCGAAAATTATTTTCAAAAGTTGTTTTCTTTTTTCTTCTTCTTGTTCTTTTTAAATTTAAAGATAGGGGTCTTGCTATGTTGCCCAGGCTGAATCTGAGCTCCTGGGCTCAAGTGACCTTTCCACCTCAATCTCCTGAGTAGCTGGGACTACAAGAATACACGTGGACACCACTGCACTAGGCTGAAAGGTGTTTTGGTTTTTTTGTTTTTTGTTTTGTTTTTTAACTCAGAGTGTATCTGCCACCCTTCCAATGGGTTTGATGTGAAATTCAAGCATTTCATTATCTACCTAGTGGGAATCTAAGAGAATTCATTAGAGAACTGTTTATTAGCTTGTGATTTTCTGTAGACAGGAATTTCCCTGTACCATTTGCCATTCCTCACACTCCAGTTCATTTGTGTGGTGATGGCAAACACGGCAAAACAAAGTTGTTAAGTAATTTTTAACTCCCCAATAGGTGTCTCATCTTCTTTTCTTATTTATTCCTCAAACCAATTCACTAGTGCTTTCCTTATAGCATGAAAAAAAAAGAGATGAATATTATGACAAGAGTGTCATGAAACCACTTAATTTTTCTGTATTCATTTCATGATATAATATAAAACTGTCCTAATAATTTACATTGACATGTTTCACATTTTTTATTATGGGCATTTTCAAACACATGAAAGTAAAGGGACTGATATAAGAAACCATCATCCAATAATCACTTTAGCTTTAATTATCATTAATTTGGCTGTTCTTTTGAACCATACTGCTCAAACACATTTCATAATTTATTTGCTATAATATTTTAAGACAAATTCAAGACAATGTATCAATTTCACCCATCAATATTTCAGCAAGTATCTCAAATAAATATTTCTTTATCAACATAAAACCTAAATACCAAACTCGTAATAAATATTAATCCCCAAACTAAGAATGTGTTTACACTTCTTTATTTGTATATGTAGTTGGCATCCTTTGCGTGTGTATATACACAAATACATGGAGTGGGAGTGTGTATACTCCTGTCATTTTTTCTGAGCCCCTTGATTAAATATCCAATCTGGTTTACAGTTTACAGTTTAGGCCAAGCCAGTAGTTAAATGTCTTTTCAGGTATGAAGCTGTTGCCCATAGATAAAATGATCCCTTCTGCTTCTTCTGATTAAAAGGCATCTAAAAGTCCGTGGATTTTTTTTTTGCATCCCCATGGAATTGGGGATTCCCTTGTCTCTTGTTAAGTGCCTCTGGTTGGTATTTTTTTTATATCTTTTGCCCATTTCAACGGCCAACAATCTTTTTCTGCAAGGGGCAGATACTGAATATTTGAGGTTCTGCCTCCCACAAGGTGTCTCTTACAACAACTCAACTCTGATATTGTAACATCAAAGCAGCCATTGGCAATACAAAAATGAATTAGTATGACTTTGATTCAGCAAAGCGTTATTTTTAAAAAAACAAAACAAACAAACAACAACAACAAAACCAGGGCTGGATTGGAGCCCTGGTCCACTTGGCCATTTTTAAATATGCTGGCCTCTTCGTTATGGCCTGTGAATTTTGTGCTCATAGATGGTGGTTACAACACAGCCTGCCGGCCAGACTTCTACATCAAATCCTGGCTTACCATTTATTAGCTGTGTGATACTGAGAAACTTACTTAACCTTTTCTGTACTTAGTTTTCTCATCTGCAAAGTGGAAGTTAAGTAAGTAATTACCTCATAGGGTGCGAAGAGTGATTGAGTGTACTAATTACATGTCAACTGCTCAGAACAGCACTCCAATCCCTTATTTTGTCAACCATTATGACCTCAGAGAACATCAGCTGTCTCGTCATTCTTGACTCCACCAGACTCTTCTTACCTCTCACTTGGCTGCAAAGCCCTAAATTTTTGCCAGGTGTTTTGTCTAGAAACTGACCCATCATTTTAAACCCAATCTCCATGGTGGGTGGGGTTGCTCCCCTTCAGGCCAATGGCATACCACTGGGTCTCAGTACACTTCCAGGGTCAGAAAACCAAGGAAACCTCCATCTCTCTGAATACTCTGATGATTCTGGGCAGCCTGCTATGCCATCCCCTTGAGGAGCCTACCTCAGCTCTTTCTACAAAAGGCCTCTCCAACAACCTCCCAATGTAGAAGATGGAATCTACATTCCTCTCCTCAAAACATCCTAAAATTGGAGTAAAGGCAGATTTTTCTTCAATTTCCACGATATCATATCCCAGGAGTGGCCCTTGCTGCCACATGTAGACAGGGCATTCTATCCATAGCATAGAATTCCTTGGTGGCTTTGATATGTTAACATGAAAGAGAAAGGAATTTCAGTGATGGAGTTGGAAGGACATTGAGCACAGATGCTAGCAAGCAAGCAAGGTTAGTTATCATTTGAGTAATCTAATGATGAGTGTCAAAAGCTAAATGCAAACTTCAGACTTATTCTTTTTATTCCGTCTCAAAAGATCTCAACCACCCTCTAAATATGTTGCCAAAGGTACACAGAAGTGAAAAGTCTACTGGTAAGTCTTCTTTTAATTTAGCAAATTTATAAATATTAAATGTGTTATATAGTAAAATGAACTCACATATATTTAAGAGATTTTTAAAGCTAAATGTTAACAAAATTACCGTCCATTCATTCAGCTTTAATAAATAAGCATCAAGCCACTAACACGTTACTTTTAGATAGTTAAGAAATATATCTGAGGATTAGATCCCAGATTTATTTTTTTCCTTCCTTCCTTCCTCCCTCCCTCCCTCCCTCCCTCCCTCCCTTCTTTCCTTCTTTCCTTCCTTCCTTTTTCTTTTTTGACGCAATCTCCACTTGGTTGCCCAGGCTGGAGTGCAGTGGCAAGACCATGGCTCACTGCAGCCTCCACCTCCTACACTCAAGTGATCCTCTCACCTCAGCCTCTCCAGTAGCTGGGACTACAGGCCTACACAACCATGCCCAGCTAATATTTTGCAGTTTTTGTAGAGATAAGGTTTTGCCATGTTGCCCAGGCTCGTCTCAAACTCCTGAGTTCAAGCATTCACTTGTCTTGGCGTCCCAAAGTACTGAGATTACAGGAGTGAGGAGCTGCAACTGGTCCAGATTTTTTCTTAATACAAAATACTATTGTCATTCTATGAACTTCTTGAAGGAAAAAAAGAATATACACAATAAATAAGTGTAACAGCATGTATGCCTTATGTATATGTATACTTAATATATTAAATGTAATACAATTATATATGTAATATATGTTATAATAAGCAATATTTATACAATCCAAACCAACTAAAAGAGTTTTCACCCATATGCATAAAACAAATAAGCAAACTGAAGGGTCAGAAAAGTTTAGGGGCTTTCTTATGAGTGACTTTAGGCAGAATCAGGAAGCTATACTTGATCATTCTGAATGTTCTTCCCTACTAAGCAGAGAAACCTGCCAAAAGCTCCTATAATGTTATACATGTTACCCTCCTCTCCAGTGACTGATTTGGATATTCTAAGCAATATTGGCAGTCATCAGCCCTGATCCTAACCATCAGCTTCCTAAACTCCCACTCTTCAAGTCCTGCTAAATGTATTCTCAAATTCAGTTTATCAAAGAACTTGGAACTACCGTTTGACCCAGCAATCCTACTACTGGGCATCTATCCAAAGGGAAAAAAAAATATCAAAAAAACACCTGCATTTTTATGTTTATTGTGGCACTATTCACAAGAGCAAGGTTATAGAATCAACCTAAGTATCCATCAACATTGGAATAAAGAACATGTGGTACATATAGACCATGGAATACTATTCAGCCATAAAGAAGATTAAAATCATGTAATTTGCAGCAACATGGATGCAGCTGGAGGCCATTATCCTATGTGAATTAATGCATCAACAGAAAATCAAATACCACATGTTCTTATTTATAAATGGGAGCTAAACAATGGGTACACATGGACATAAAGGTGAAAACAATAGACCCTGGGGTCTCCAAAAGAGGGGAGGAAAAGAGGGAGGGAGTAAAGGGTTGAAAAACTACCTGAGTGCTATGTTCACTGTTTAGATAATGGTTTCACTAGAAGTCTAAACCTCAGCATCACCTAATATCCCCATGTAACAAACCAGTAAGTGTTACATTTGGGGATATTACACCAAATCTAAAAAAATGCATACAGTCATATAGAATAATAAGTTCTGATGTTAGATAGAATGGTTTGACAACTATAGTTAACAACAATGTATTGTATATTTCAAAATAGCTAGAAGTGTTGAAATGTTCCCAACATGAAGAGGTGATAAATGTTTGAGGTGATGAATTTCCTGAATACCCTGATTTGATCATTACAATTTGTATGCATGGTCAAAATATTACATAAACATGTATAAATATTATTTATCAATAAAAATACATTAAATTAAAAAAAAACAAGGAAATTTATCCTCCAATAACAACTTGTGTCATCTGCTTTCCTCCACCACCATTATCCTAGCTGTGAATATCTCTTATCTCAGCCACTCCACTGGCTACCTTGTCCACCTGCATCCATCAAGGCAGCCAGTCTCCACATGGAAGAAAGGATGGTCTTGTCAGAAACAAAACAGATCATATCACCTCACCCATTCTCAACCCTGCTTAATAAATGTTGATGGTTTCTCATTGTCTTTGAGACGAGTTTTTAATGCAAACACAATACATTAATAGCACTTCTCCAGCCTTCCTCTTCCTCTCTGAGCTGCAGCCACAGTGACTTTATATTTATCATACTCCTCCCAAACACATGACCACCTCACATGTCATTTTCTCCACCTGGAATGCTCATGCCCAACCTTTTACAAAGTTACTCATGCTCATCCTTTAGATACTGGTAAACTATTTCCTCAGGAAAGTCTGGTCTCACCTCCATGATCAGTAAAAGGTACTATTATATGCATAGATTGCACCAGGATCTCTTCTTCATAGCACTTACTATAGCAGTAATTTTACATGTATACATGTAATTTTTAAAGCTCCCTAAAAGTAGGGGTTTTGTGTGTGTGTGTGTGTGTGTGTGTGTGTGTCCTTTTTTACTTTTGGGTTCTCAGAACTTACACTGCTCCTGTCACATAAACAATAAATATTTGTTGAATTAGTGAATAAATTAAGAAAAAATGAATACCAAGGTATCCTACTGACTACTAGAGAATGTTGAGAAAATGTACATAGTAGAAATATGAGGCTAGAATACTCAGCATTAAAGCCAGAGGTTAAAATAGCAGACTGAATCCTCCGGAGTAAAATCACTGTATTTGACAATAATTGGAGAGGGCTGAAAGGTTTCACAGGAAGAAAAAATTTTCTTTATTTTTCCTATAAGGTATTTTTAGACTGTCCATTTGGGCAACTAGGTAGGAAACACCAATGACCCAGCTCCTGGGGTATGGAAAACGACATGACAGTGCGAATCCCTCAGATTCTAATAGTGAATGTGTTTATGACTCTTTGCTTTACCCAAGACCCCAGAGGGGCTCATCTGTTAAAAAGTGTACCTTGATAACAAAAACAGGTTCCAGAGAGGTCACACAGTTAGAGATTTTGACACTAAGCTTATTGTTCATTCCACTACAGTGCACCTGCCACTCTTAAATTGAAGCTTATCGCTGGCAACCAACCAATTCTATTACAGCACAATCATCCATCTTTGTTCTTTTCCATGGAATCCCATCTACATTTTAAATGAAACGAGTCATATTTATTTTTGTTTTAGGAATTCAACTGTTGACAGTCAACACTGCATTAGTTCAACTCTCATAAATTTAGGAAGGATTAGTCATAATCTTAGTGAAACCAAACAGACCAAGGTCTTGTGCATTTTTAAAGTTTAAGCTTTAACATTAGTCATAAACGGGTTGAACAATTTTTTTACATTAGTCAGCGAATAGCAAATGAATCTCATCCTCAAATTTTACCATTTAAATTTTCAAGGCTCCCTGACTTATTTCATTAGGAATTGATATATTTACATTTTATTGTTTCCTTGTAACCCAGGGCTATAACTTACCATATTCAGAAACTGTCAAAAATAAGAATAAAATGCTGGAAGAGAACAAATAGAACCACAAGGCTATTGATTTGTCTGTAGCTGCAGATCTCAAATATTTACATTCCTCAAATGCGTGAAACATCAGAAATTATGCATGATGAATTCAGATATTCCAGGAGTGAAAAATAAAGAAATGTGAGTAGACAGGAAAAATCACAGAAGAACCCAAGGAAGTGTGTAAATTTCATTTCAAATCCTGCTTCACGTGGTGAAGCAGGAGTCTAGGGCTAAACAGGCATATAATACTTGAAGCAAATTTTAAAGTAGCATTTAAAGTGAATTGTCTTTACATGAAACAAGCCAGAGGGATCAATCATTTTCTTGAGGATGACTGAAAAAGTCTTATAGCACAATATGGTGGTGGCATATGACTGTATGTGTTAACTCCCAAACCTTCGAACACACACACACTTCATCAAGAGAGTATGTGTTTATTAGTTACATAACACCACTTTAAAATTATCTAATGTGTCATCTTAGAAAGGCTCTAGAAATGGCAAACTCAATACTTTCCATTTATAACTAAAATAGTTTATTCGCCTTGGATCAATCCAAGGTTAATTTTACTTAAGGTTAAATTAATTATATATATATATATATATATATATATACATTATTGCACTTTAGGTTCTGGGGTACATGTGCAGAACATGCAGTATTGCTGCATAGGTACATACATGGCAACGTGGTTTGCTTCCTCCATCACCCTGTCACCTATATCTGGCATTTCTCCCCATGTTATCCCTCCCTGCCCTCTCTACCCCCTACTGTCCCTCCCCTAGTCCCCTCCAACACACTCCAGTGTGTGATGCTCCCCTCCCTGTATCCATGTGTTCTCATTGTTCAATACCTGCCTATGAGTGAGAACATGTGGTGTTTGATTTTCTGTTCTTCTGTCAGTTTGCTAGGAATGATGGTTTCCAGATTCATTCATGTCCCTACAAAGGACATGAACTCGTTTTTTATGGCTGCATAGTATTCCATGTTGTGTATGTGCCACATTTTCCTTGTCCAGTCTATCACCGATGGGCATTTGGATTGGTTCCAGGTCTTTGCTATTGTAAATAGTGCCACAATAAACATATGTTGTGTGCGTGTCTTTATAATGGAACGATTTATAATCCTTTGGGTATATTTATTTTGAAGATAATTTGTGTTATGAACTGAGTTTAGTGGGGAGTGGAATCTTTAAAGGATGGTTTTCATCAGAGAAGACTAAGGCTAAAATTAAGTTAGAATGCATGTCCAGGGCCTAAGTGCTCTTTCTCTTTTTGAGTGAATCCCCTGGAGCTGAGGGAAGAGCCTGGGATGGGATACTTCTCATCCTTGGTGAAAGGACATTTGCTGGGAGGATGTCAAAGGCCAAAAACCAGGGTAGCAAACTCAAACTGACCCATCCATCAGAGGGCTAACAAGAGAGAGGAAGTCAAGATAAAGAAAAAAAAAACAGATTTGCAAAATATGCTTGCCAAAGACAAGGTTGAAGGAGACCTAGATAAATTCCAGAAATAGAAGTTGTTTTTTGTTTCAATTTTTCAATATGCTTCCAGGACAGTCCTATGTAATTATGAGACACTAAGAGGCTGAAGCAGGTACATCAAGATAAATTTATCTTTATTCCTTATTTATTCACATAGAAATTTAAGGCAGCTTCTAAAAACTCAGAAACTTTAACAAGATATATTAATGAAAGGTAAGATGAGGAACTGAGGAAACATAGTCAGTCAAGCCTGAACAATCATATATAATGAGCTCTAGAATTTCAGTAGCCTAAGAGAAGGACCAAACTTGGTCACATAATTCACAATGCCCATAGGAAATTTAATGCCTCAAATAAATCTTATTCTTTGACTAGATCTTGAACACATTTCTTCTAGGATCACCAAAGTGTGATTGTGTAAACACAATTTCATGATGGCTCAATAATAATTGAACTTAGGAAGTCCGTTCTCTCCTCGCCAGGCTTGCTCTAGAGATAAATTTTTAGAATTGTGGTGTTCAAGTTTGTTTTTTTTTTTTTTTTTCTGAACAATGCTGATACCAAGTAAGCTTTCTGAATAAATGTTGGATGTACTGAGGTCATTTTTGCAGTGTGTCTGACAAGTGTTTAGATTGCCATCTAAATGCATATCTTCGTAACTTAACAAAGAATTGAACTCAATGTAGACTGTCTGGAATGGAAACTGAAGAGCCTATCTTGTACCTGAAAAGACAGTTCCCTCTCTAACCAGGAAATCAAGAGAGCACTCCCATGGGGGCCAAAAGCCTCATCCATGTACTTTTTTTTTGTTTGAATTCAACATTTTATTTTGAAGTAATTGCAGATTGACACGCAGCTATAAGAAATAATAGACTTGATCCCATGTAGCTCTACCTGGTTCTCCCAAAGGTAACATCTTACACAACTATAATGTAGTGTCACAACAAAGATATTGACATTGACACCCTCAAGATGCAGAATATTCCTTCACCATAAGGAACCCTCCTGTATCCATCTTATAGGCTTCCTCACTTCCCTCCCACTCTGAACTCTTGCCTAAACCCTGGAAATTACACATTTGTTTTCCATTTCCATATTTTGGCCATTTCAAGAATGTTATATAAATGGTGCCATGAAGCATTTGGCATGAAGCATTTGGCAAATGGTGCCATGAAGAAACTGGCTTGTAAAATTTAGCATAATTCCATCTAGGTTTATTCAAGTTGTTGAATGTATCAATAGTTTATCATTTTGTACTGCTGAGTAGTATTCTACAATATACATGTGCCACAGTGTGTTTAATTATCACATGTCAAAGAACAGCTAGATTATTTCCAATTTTTGGCTAGTCTGAATATAGCTGCTACAAACATTTATGGAGAGGTTTCCATGTGAATTTTTTTTATTTTTCAGTGGAAGAGTGCAAAGGCTGTATCATATGATATTTGCATGCATAGTTTTTTTTTTTAAGAAATTGGCAAACATTTTTGCAGAGTGGTTGTACCAAATATATTTCCGCCAGCAGTGTTTCAGAGATGCAGTTTCTCTGCATGCCCATCAGCATTTGGTGTTGTCATTACTTCCTTTTTCTTTTTTTTTTTTAATTTTAGCTATTCTGATAGCTATATATTGATATCAAATTGTGGTTTTTATTTGCATTCACCTAATGACAATAACGTTCAACATCTTTTGATGTGCTTATGTGCCCTCTCTATATTCTCTTGGGTAAAATGTCTTTCAGTGTGTTTGCTCCATATTTTTAATAGGATTGTTTTAAGTGTTGAATTTTGAGATTGTATTATATATTCTAAATACTTACTCTTCATCAGATATGTGGTTTGCAAATATTTTCTCCCAGTCTTTACTTTGTCATTTCATTCTTTTAACAAGCTCATTCTCAGAGCAAGGATTTTTAATTTTGATAAAGTAGACTTCATCAAAATTTCCCTTTATGTATTGTGTTTGGTGTCAAGTTTAAGAACACTTTGATGAACATTAGATCCCAGAAATTTTCTCTTGTATTTTTTCCTAAAAGTTTTATAGTTTTATGTTTCCATTATATTAAATTTTATAGTTTGATGTTTTAAGCTGATAATCCATTTTGAGTTGATTTTTACATAAGGTATGAGGTTTATGTTGAGGTTCAGTTGGCTTTTTCCTTGTTAGTTTGTTCTTGCTTATGAATATCTGACCGCTCCAGGTCCATTTGTTGAAACTTTATCCTTCCTGCATTGAATTGCTTTTGTGCCTTTATCAAAAATCATGTGAGCAAATTGGCGTGAATCTATTTAAAGATTTTCTATTCTGTCCAACTGATTTGTGTCTATCTCTCTGCCAGATTGTCTTAATTACTGTAGCTCTATCATAAGCTTAACATTCAGCAAAGTGATTCCTCCCACTTTATTATTTTTCAACATTGTTTTAACTATTCTAGGATCTTTCATGCACATTTTACAATAAGCTTATCTGTAAAAGATCTTGCAAAGATTTTTATAGGAATGATTATTAATTCCAGGAGAATTAACATCTTTACTATGTGAGGCTTCTAGTACATGAACACCATATGTCTCTCCAATAATTTAAATCTTTTTCTTTCTTTTATCAGCACTTAAAAATTTTCAGCACATAGAGTATATGCTTTTTAAAATTTAAACCTAATCATTTCTTTTTCTCTGGAGTAATTATAAATACTATTGCATTTTTTATTTTTGTTTCCCTGTTCATTTTCAGTATATAGAAATGTGATTGCAGTGTGTGTGTGTGTGTGTGTGTGTGTGTGTGTATGTGTGTGCTGTTAATACTATACTCTACAACCTTGCTGAAATAATTTATTACCTCTAGGATCTGCATATTGTCTTTATATGTATATACTAGTCGAACTGTAATAGCACTAGCTGAAATAATAAATTTAATATTCAGCAAAGTGATTACTCCCACTTTATAATTTTTCGACATTGTTTTAACTATTCTAGGATCTGTCATGCACATTTTACAATAAGCTTATCTAGAAAATATCTTGCTAAGATTTTTATAGGAATGACTATTAATTTCATTCCTATGCCAAATTAATTATATTTATTAATGAAATTATAATTAATGGGAAAACATGTACAACTATTGAAATCAGATGTTATTTCAATTCAAAAAACATCAGATGTGTATGTGTGTGTTTGTGTGTGTGTATAATCTTTAAAATTATTTGAAGTCTTTGAGCACTGCTTATTCTAGTGTATTCACCAAGATTTCAGCTTATAAAATATATTCAAGTAACTGTGGAATTGTTAGAGAATCCATACCAAAATTAATACATTTTTTTTCAGCATTAGTTAGGGTTCAGAGAACCAACTGAATATAATGTATTCTCTTTAAGAAAATGACATGGCTGGGTGCGGTGGCTCACCCAAAGTAATCCCAACACTTTGGGAGGCTGACACCATCCTGGCCAACATGGTGAAATCCTGTCTCTACTAAAAATACAAAAATTAGCTGGACTTGGTGGCTCATGCCTGTAATTCCAGCTACTCAGGAGACTGAGGCAGGAGAATCACTTGAACCAGGGAGTCAGAGGTTACAGTGAGCTGAGATCGGGTCACTGCACTCCAGCCTGGTAACAGAGCGAGACTCCATCTCAAAAAAAAAGAAAAGAATGTTAGTTCATTGTTTCAGTATTAAGTCTAAGTCAAAGTATACATAGACATCAAATTTATAATGTGGACAATACTAGAAAGGCATTCATGATTACTAAAACATACAAAACGTGAAAACTTCATGTTTAGAATGCAATGAAAGCATTGAACATATAAACTGTTGCTGCTAAAATGTTAACGTAAGTTTAACAGCAAAAATCATAATCAGATAAAGTAATTATAACAGTGAAACTTCAGACTGACCACTAACCACTTATCAGAACAGCCAAAGCATAATATCTAAGTACTCTTCTCTTAAGGATGCCGATTGCAACTCCGAAGCCCGTCCCAAAGATGACAGTGCAGCAGGAATGCCAGGTGTCACTGCCAATGACAGTGAGGAAGGGCGAGTTTGTGGTTAGAGAGATTAAAGCCTAAGTTATAATTGAGGCAAATCCATTTCCATGATCATTTATTCAACAGATGCCGTACATTTACTTGAAAATGTCAAAATATAGCCAAATTAGAAAGGCATAAATAGAACCTTCACAGAATACAGGGCCATGGGGAACTGGCTGATGCTTGCTGTCCTAACAATGCTTAGAGGCAGACACCAAGTGGAGCAGTGGTTATTAAAGCCATTATTTCTTCTGCAATTACTAAATGAACTTTCAATTTTGCAAATGCTTTTGTATACATTAACTGGGGAATCATTATTACTCTTGTTAAAAATATTATATTGAAGCAAAAATTGTTTCATTTGGCATTCTCACATATATAAAAAAGATGAAAATATGTCTATAAAAGTATATATCGTACAAAACTTCTGACAAAAAACTGAAAGGCTGGAGGAAATGAATATTATTTTCAAACATAACAAATTCTCAGTAAATTAAATATTTTATCCCATCTCAGGAAAACAAATTTGAATATAAGAGAGCAAGAGACATGCTATTATAAGGATAAACTTCAATCTAATCTACTATTATTTCTTTCTTCAATAAGCCTTTGGCAGATATTGGAACTTAAATTCTTGTTTATATAATGAGTTTTCTTCCCATGGTGCAATTACTTTGCTCTTTTCCTAAATAGATCACAAGATAACTAGTAAGTTGCTGGCCCTTTCTGATGTCTCATTGCAGCTGAAGAAGGAGGGGAGGGATTTTGCTTGAGGAGAGGAGAAGAGGGGGATAGAGAGACAGGTACTACTCACCTCTTTCCTTGTTTCTCTACCCTGTTACCTTTGTCTCTAGAGTTGATGGAGTGAAGGATAGAGTCAGAAAATGAAGTAGTCAAAGACAAGGTTTAGAAACTGAAGCAAAGAGTTGGAGAAAGAGCCACCGTCCCACCCTTCCTGGCACCTTAGACCACAGAAAAGCTGAGAAGTACAGGGACCAGCATGGAATCCGAAGGAACCACTGCTCCTGGAAAGATTCCATTGAGGCCATCAAGGATGGAAGTGGCAACACTTGCTCTAAAGATACAGATGCATACAAATCATTGTCCAAGGTGGGAAGAGGTGCCCAGGTCCAGCAGTCATTAATGCTAAAGTGACCGAATGTGGATTTATAGGCTGACCAGTTTTGATATGTAGGAATGTGACAAATTACTCATCAGCCATCTCACAATTGTATATTTCATAACACAGTGTGCAAGGAGATAAGTCAGCATGCTCCAATGTGCCAAGCATCAGAAGCAATGTCAAACCCCTCAACAGTAGATGGTCTGGGTGCCACTGCAAACCACTGAGCCAGTGTTACTGCCTTTGTGACAGTGGAATTCCACTGGATGATGAGCTTTGGAGAATTTCTTTTGTTCACTTTTTTATCCACACTACTTGGAGCAGTGCCTGGCATGTGGTAGGCATTCAATAAATATTTGTTGACTGAATCAACACATCCCACACGGTACGGCATCCTGGCCCGTGCTCAGGCTGCCTCCTCCTTGCTGCCTGGCTCCTACTGCCTGAGCCCCAGTGGAAGTTCTTCCAGCCCTCTACAGCCCAGGAAAAACAATGTCTCTTCCATACACACCTCTGAGCCTTGAGCCCTTCCCACTTACTAACAGAATAATACCGAGTAAATTACCAAACCTCTCTAATCCTCAGTTTCTTCAGTAATAAAATAAGAATGATAATGGCCACTCAGGAGAGTTGTGAATATTAAATAAACTAATGTAAATGAAAAGGGTAGCATACAACAGCCTCTCAATGAACAGTAAAATTCTTTTCTCTATTCAGTAAATCTATACATAATTTATTTGAATGGAATTGGGCTCCACAATCAAGATAGTAAGAGAAATTCAGATTCATCAAAAAAAGATCTGCCTTTCAATTATCCTGGTAATCATAAAATAATTAATAGGACCCCATTGGGGCTCCCCTTATAATCACATATCTGTAGTATTGCATCCACAGAAATTTACCAAAATGACTGGATTACTGGCCTTGATTTGTGGGTGAATTAAATATAGCCAGGTCAACTTTGTTGACACAGAATTTACTCCTGATAATCACGACCAACAAGGGACCACTGGAGGGCATGCTGTGAGCAACCCAAGGGAGGAACCCTGTCTTCTGGTTTGTTGAAACTTTGTCCCAACTTATATTGGACCAAGGGTCATCATATAGGTCGGGACCAAAGTCTCAGGAAACCAGAATCCCAGTAGTCCCTCTAGCTGTGGCCACTCCTTCATCAGCTTCAGTTTTTAATCTGTGCCAGCCTGCACCCAGAACACAGCTTGAATTTGAATCTACCAAAAATTATTCTCTTACCAGAAGGAAGATTGTGAACAACAAAAACTAAAGATATTTTAGAAATCTCAGCGAAGCATTATCTACTCCCATCCAGGATGCTACCCACCCTCACCCCACTCCCTGACCCACACTCCCACCAAAGACCTCCTCTTCTTTGACCCTCCTGGCTCATGCTTAGCCTGTGTGTTAGACCATTCTTGCATTGCAATAAAGAAATACCTGAGACTGGATAATTTATAAAGAAAAGGGTTTTAATTGGCTCACAGTTCTGCAGGTTGTACAGGAAGCATGGTGCTGGCATCGGTTCAGCTTCTGGGGAGGCCTCAGAAGCTTTTACCCATGGTGGAAGGAGAATGAGACGCAGGCAAGTCACAGGCAAAAGCAAGCACATGAACAATTGTGAGGCAGGGGCCACATTTTTAAACATCCAGATCCCATGAGAACTTAGTATCACCAGGACAGAACCAAGCCATGAGGGACCTGCCCATGACCCAAACACCCCCCACCAGGCCCCACCTCCAATACTGGGTATTACAATTCAACATGAGATTTGGTAGAGACACATATCAAACTGTATCAGCCAGCTATTATCCTCCTTCTTCTTCTCAGGGACAAGTAGTTCCTACTGCCCAATTCTCTTGCTATTACAGTACTTAATTAACTCTTCTCATCTGCTCCCTAGGTGCCAGACCCTGGATCTCAGATCAGGATTTCCTTAAGGCAGTGCTTTCAAAGTACTCTTCAACAAAGAGTGTGTCTTCCTATAAGAAATGCTTATATCTGAGGATAAAAGAATTAAATTGTCTGCACGTTGTTACCCATGTTAGGAATACTGGATATAAAGATCAAAATAGAAATGTTCAAACTTGGAATTATCTATGTGAATGTGAATCCTCTGCCCTTTGTGTTTGATGATAAAAGCTGGAGTCAAATGACTCCCACCTTAAACATTCACACCTGCATACATCCACACACAAACACATATACACATACATATGTGTCCACATACACACACACCATCCCATCATGAAATGTTAAATGTAACTAATAATCTACAGTTGCTACTTTTTCACTATTTACCTTTAAAATTTACCCCAAACTCAGGTCCCTCAGGATAAAATTCCTTTGCCAAATCATTTTGAAACCAAAAGCTTATGAGTTTTCAGCACAATATCTTAGACTCTTACCCTTCCTACCTGCACTCCTCACCCCCACTGAGAATATAAAGGACACGAAGATATTAAAAACAGAACACATAGGTGGGTTTAGTTCTTTTGTTTATAGAATCAATACGTAACACACACTCTCTATTCTGCATAGCCATTCTATATTGAAAATCAAAAGAGTCTATCATCAAAGAATCAACAGTTGACATTTGTACAATCCTTGGGAACCTCAAGGATATTCTCAATATTCTTCGAACAAGAGCAGTATGCTCCTTCCATGTAAATAACCCTAGGAATTTGAAGGAATAAAGAAGCTCTATTCTGAAGGTGGGGCAGCTCTGACTTGTGGTTGGAAAGCTATATAAAAAGGTGAATGATTTAGCAGGAAGTCACAGTACACAAACAAGAATTTGGAGGCAAACATACTAAGTGCTTTGAACAGAAAGCATGGTCTTGAGAAGAAAACAGCCAGTAGCTTCAACTGTTGAAGGTTCCCTCCTTTCTTCCCTCTGGCCCAGTCTTGGCATGTGTTCTGAGCCAGGAACTGTACTTTCACGTGGCAAGAAAGTACTGATAAACTCTTTGCTCTGGATATTTCTATTAAATAATACCTATCCCTTCCATCTCAGTATAATGCTGTCTAATGGATTATAACATTCATCAGTTTATTAATTAGGCCACTATATCTTGGGGGAATTGGTTATTAAAAAAAAAAGTAGACTTAAAAATAATCTTTTGAAAAACTGGCTGCACTTTCCTATCATAAGTTTGGTTAATGGCTGGTGCAATGTTTAGTAAACAGACCATATGAACAAGAAGTGTGATGCCTAGATTCCTCTTTGTCTGTTGAAGTCAGAAGAGCCATGTTGTCTTATAAGAACTTGGTAACCCAAGTCTCCACCCGCTGATCCAGGTGCTCTTTTAGTAACTGTGTGAATATAAGCTGCTGTCCAAAATCAGCATCTGAGGTGTGAATGAAAGCCTGAAACATCTCAGAAGGCAGTTCTGTTTTTTTGCTGGGGGCTAAATGTTTGCTATTCAAGGCCTAGTGGAAGGAGACAACTTCCCTAACTCCTTTTCTGAACAGGAAGACAGTATCAGCCCAACAAATAAAAGTTAGAAACAGGAGTTTCACCAAATTCTGTCTTCCAAGATAAATACGGCCTCATGGGGGATTATTCAGATACAGCTAAAATATTAATTTAAAGCTGAATGGGTTTTAAACAATGTGTTTTCCTGTCTACTCACAAGCACCAATTAGGAAAGAAAAAATGCATACACTGCAGGAATGGGAAACTTACGATGTAAATGGAAAGAAAAAGACCCAATGCTGAGTGAGGGTCACATGAAATACATGTGATGCGCTTACAAAATATCCTAAAGTTAAGTGATAAGAATAATTTTACAAAGAAAAGCACTCAAGAAATCTGTTTTTCAATGTTATGTGTATTAGGTGTGTTAAATTGGTATACTGAAAAAAGATTTTTTTTTTTTAAAAACGAGAAAAGAGAAACATAAATAAAACTACAGAAAGTTATTAAAGAAATCATTAAAGAAACAGAAACTGTTTTGGTGGAAAAGTTGACCTTTCCAAAGGAATAAATTAAATGGAAAATGGATTTATCTGAATGCCTAGTCTGGTAAACACTGTTTCTTCTTAATAAACTCCTCACTGTGCAGGGAAAAGAGATAGTCCAGTTTAGACCATGGGGATGACATCAGTACTTTTCATTCGTGTTCTTGTATCTGTGTGTAACAAGCATCTCTATAGCTTTTGATACAGAAACATAACTGCTATGAATTTAAATCTATGACAGCCTATGTTTCTGGTTGATTAAACTAAGTTGTTTATGGTGTCTGCAGTATGAAATCAAAGTGGGAACAATTAAGCTATCCATCTCTGGAGCAAGGAGCTTGCTGGCATTGACGTGTGACCATTCATCACTTGCCATGCACCTTTTCATTGCCATCTCTGCAGCTCCCTGATACGCAGATATTGGCTCCTGTTCGAAAGTGGGTTCATTTGTCACTATCATCAGGTGGCATACAATGGGTGCCAGTTAATTCAAAGTTCTGAGCTTGCATTCTGTGTTGGAACAATTCATTATAAAAGTTTATCTTGGAAACAGAAATGCTCTCAATGCACTCTCTACCTTTCTCTCCTCTCATCTTCCTGCTTAGCAAACTATAAGCAAATCAGAAGCTGCTGAAATGTCAAATCATTATCACAGCTTCATTTATGCACTCACTCAAGAACCCTTTCCTGAGCGACTCCACAAAACGTGGCATGTTCTGGGTTGTCAAAAATTCAAAGATAAAACAACAATAGCCTCAGGCCTGAGAGATCTTTCAATTTTGTGAATTGAAACTAGAGATGCAGAAATGATGCCCTGTGGTAAATGACAGGACACAGAGATACAACAGGCAACTTCCATGACCCAGTCTGAGGCGCCTCCTTCCAGATACACAGCATGAGAAAATCATAATTGTCATGGGTTGTAAGGTGCCTTCATTATTAAAAACCTGTTGCTGAGTGTGTGCATATTTTCTTGTAGAATGTTGGTTACTATAGGAAGTGAGCTAGAGATTTCTTACCCTACACCTTTGCTTCTAACTGACTATATATGTGTTGAACTATCTTTGACAAAAGAATAAATCAAGGTTACACAGGAAAACTTAACTTGCTAAGTTTTGATAGCTATTTTCCAATGAAAACTTGACTTTGTGTACTGCCAGAAGCATCATATGTGAATATGATCACTACTTGCTTTAAAAATGTAGCCTGAATTCAAGATGCTCAATTACATTTATGCAAAGACATACGAGAAAGCCATGGATGTACTCCTGGGTGGCATTATAAAACAAATGCACCAGCAGCCAACACAACCAACTCCCAAAGTGATTTGATTCCACTCCAGAACTAAGCACACAAAGGACCCAATCTTCACCCCTGGGATCTCGCTTTCTTCCTCTTTGTTTCCTTAGGAATATTTCCCAAGTCTTGGTGGGGAGACTTTCATTAAGACCGAGAAGACAGGAGATTAAGACGGAGAAGACAGGAGAACTCGTGTCATAGAGTCTGTGTTAAGTGCCATGAGCTCTGCCAGATAGCCAATCTCACAGAGCAGGGTACATTAGTGAACATTTGGAAACCGAAGAGATTGGGATTAATACATAGGAAGTCATCAGCTCAAGGCAATACTGTTAGTGAACACCAAGGCCAGAATCGGACCCAGTGACCAAGCTCTCTGCTCTGCAAGTGTTTCTACACTTGGGGAGGCAGAAGTCACCTGGGAAGTGTTTTAATCTCAGATCCCTCATCCCACCCTTGGAATCAAAAATTTTGTGGAGGCACTAGTATAAAAGCATCCCACAGGCATAGACACAGCTGCCTCACAGACTGCGACTCAGGGGACCACTGTGTCCCACCTTGCTCCCTCGTTCCTAGCAGTGGGGGCACATACCTTTGCCACTAATTTGCATTAACTCATTTAATCATCACAACAACCTTATGAAACACATACTTATATTTTCTCCACTTCTTACATGAGGAAACTGAGGCTAGAAGCATAAATCAACTTATATGAGGTCACATGGCTGGTAAGTAGCTGGACTGGAATTCAAGCCTTGGGCCCTTCTTTTAATGGCTGTGTTACACAACTTCAGTCCTGCTGCCCTGAGTCCTATGCAGGGCCCTGGCTTGCAAGTGACCTACTACTAATGGGTCTACACTAGCATAAAGAAAGTAACTTTTCTAAACACAGAGCCACAACTCTCAGTGGCTCCCAATTACATCAGTGCAGGTGAATTGGTGGCCCATAAGCCAGCTAAACCATCCAGAATACAAAATAATAATAAATAATTGTAATGTTTTCAAAATTAAAACATTTCTTTAAAACAATCTGCTTATCTGCCTAGTATGTGTCCAATTCTGGAAAAAAATGGCTAGAAAAACCTCCTCTAAACCAGTTTCATTAGACTGCGCATGCAGCCTTCAGCTGGCCACAGCTCCCACTACCCTGCTCTGGATTTACATTTCTGCTTGACCTCTGTAGATATATGAGTTTGAGACCCACAGCCATACAAGCACAGGCTTGGAATATATAGTACTAGGGTTAGGTGAAATAAAACAAAGAATGTCCACCTTGCTTGTTACCAAAAGGCTATATATAAAATACAGAAGAAATCCAACCAAAGAATGTGACCTCTGGAATAGCCGCGTCCACTGTCAATCCTTTCTCTATAAATATATTCAATGAATAATACGAAAATTAATTATAAACTGATGTGGGGCAAGGGAAACACAATGTCCAGAGAATATGAGATGACAGGTGCCAGGGCACTCTCCATCTTCTTCTGCCCTCCCTTGATTCTTATATCTGGCCATATCAGGGAGAATGCCTCTAGCTCCATCTAGACTTTCTCGGTGTAAAATGGAATTTAGATGCACTTTCAGGACTCAATTCCAGGAGCCATTCGAGTGTCCCTATCCTCCTCCTGCAAGCTGCATGTTAAATTATGTTCAGTCTTATTAACAAGAGTCTCTGGAGTCAGCTCCACCCCATCCCCATGTTCCTCTCCATTCTTACCAACCATGGCAGCTTAACTGTGCAACAGATTTCTTCTTCTGTTGTTTCTGCCTGGCCAGTACATGTTATCTAGCACCCCAGGCCTTTGCTGAATAGTAATACCTCCTCTCTTAATCACAAGAGGATGAACTGTTGTTCTAGTAAGTTCCTATCCATCTCTTTACTAGGGCTAATATCTGTTTCCTTCTGCATGCCGTTCAGCAATTGTACTATCTTTCTTACAATCACCATCTGGAACCATGACTGGATATCTGAAGACTATACCTCATCCCAGCTAAGTTCCTGATGGAAATTAGCTCAGGAACCTATGCTGTGACAGTGCACGTAGTTAAAAGAAAATAAGCCATATGATCTATTCAGAACTTGGTAAAAATTGCAGCATGTCACTCCAAGTCTTCCAGTCCAGAAAAGCAACAATGTAATCCCAGGATTCTTTCCATAGTTCACTATTTCAGAAAATTTCTGTACAAGAGCCATTTTGCATGTAAGTTAAAATAGAACAAAAATAAGATCTATTTAATCAGGCTACAATTATGAGACAACCAGTAATTTTTAATGTTTCTGGGACCAAACATCCCTCCTCTCCCCAAGAAAGCAAGCATGGGTTTGCTCTGGGTGGCCATGCTGGCTCAGGACAGGATAGATTGTCATTGGAGAGTTATTAAAGCTTCAACTTCCCTTTAGTTAATTGCCCATGCTTCATGCAAAGGTGCAATTAGAGTCCTCCTTGCTAATACAGATAGAAGTAATGGCCTTATTGAGAGCCTTACTGGAGGCAGAGGATATGTAGATTGAGTGAATAGAGAAGCTACGTTATTTTGTGCAGCCCGAATGTAGATGATACTTGCCACGAAAAGGTCGAGGAGACTGTCCAAAGAGTTACCTCCAAAATGTCTGCAATGACCATCAAAAATATAAGGGCTGTGTTCAGGTGACTAAAACTTTCTTAAGAGTATGTTTCGTCATCTTTGGTCATCTTCTAAAGCATTTATTTAAGCTTTGCACAAACCATAAAAGGAAAGTCATCTTTTGATATTTGACAGTGAATCTTCTAGGGTGCAATGAATAATCATTTAGGACAAAGTCTTCCAGAAGGGGATTTTCCAGGGTCAAGATTCTTCCTTCACATTTGTCAAAAGGCTGTCAGTGGCAGCACATCAAAAAAATTATCACATGATATACTGAGCCAAAGGGAACCCAGCTGTTTAAGTGATCTATACCTGGTGCCCTATTTAATATCACTCTATAATATTACTGTTATACATAATTCCACCTTCATTAAATATGCATTTAGAAAATAAAGATATTTTTAGCTTTTCTTTTATTGGATAGGGGGAAGAGAGGTTCTTAAATGTCTGACCCCTACTACCCCACTTCCCTTACTTTCATACTCCCTGTTTTAATTAGGCACCTGCCTCCACTATCGATCAGAACTGATCTCCCTGCCCACTGGAAGCTCCTCATAGAACAGCCACTAAATCAGCCTGGAGACGTCTCTCCTTCAAATTAAGTTATTCCAATCCCATTGATCTCTCATTTACTCTAAGAAGTAGATTTAATAGCAAAGTATTTGTTCACTATATATTGAGATCTCTTCCAGAGAAAGGCCATTACTTATTGCAGTAAACAGAGGATAGAAGCAATTTTACTGTATTTCAGAATAACTAATTTTGATTGATCCAGTTAAGCTGTAAAACATGTTGCCAAGGTTAATTATAATTCATCAATCACATCCACACATGCACTCAACAATGGACACAGCCTTATATATTTGTTTGAGGTATGCAAACAACTTCATGAGAAATCAGTTTCATTAATCTTCCCTCCACGTTCATTGTCAGGAAAATGTGATCTAAGGAAAATCATTTACCCATCCCTAAATGCATTAATGCAAAACAACTTTACTTTTTTAATTCTTTATAAAGAAAATCAACTCAGCCAACAGAAATCAGTTGACAAGTATAAAAGATTTTCATTCAGTTTAATCTTCATGAAGTGTTTATTGATGTTATGTGAAGCCAAAACATTATTTAGATAAATGCCTTTATTGTCTATGTGGATTTTGGAAAAATAATCTGATGGGGCTTTTATGGTTTCTTTTTAGGTAAACTTTAAAAAAGGATTGCAAACAAGTCAGCAGTAGTGCTAGTTTGATGGTTCTTTTCAGCAGGTGCTGACATTGATGAAAAACTTGGAAAGCTGGAATCAAAATGACTGTCATCTTCCAAGGCCAGGGGATATTTCCCTTAGCACAGTTTGAGTCAAATGGCCAGCATGGGCACTGCTGCCTAGAAGGCTTTATTTGCTAATAAGATCTCCAAAAGTACATCCATTCATTTTTTCCTGTGAAATGACTATTTATGAGACCTTCTCTACTGGGCACTGGGCTAGGTTCTGTCAGATCAGCAATAAGCAAAGTAGCTATGACTCCTGTCTCCACACAGCTGACAGTCCCATGAGGAAGCAAACGTTAAAGGAATGACTGTAATAACATGTGCTGGGTGTTATTGTAAAGGAAGCACATAGGAGAATACTGTGTTAGGAAACCGAAGCAGACACCTACCTCATCTGGACGATAAGCCTGGAAGCAACTTTAAGTTCAGATCTAAAACAAATACAGAAGTTGTCAAGGCAAAAAGGAAATAAGAGAGCTCCAAGAGGAGGTGTTTAGGGTTTCTGATACTTATTAGCTCTGAGACTCTCAGCCAAATTGCTAGGCCATGTGTGGAATACAGAGCCATGAATACAGTCAAGGATATGGGGCTGTCAAAAGAGAAGAAGGTCAGAACAAAGAACAAAACACCATTCTCTTCCAGTCACTGAGAAACCTGTCGATTATTTCAAACAGCTCCAACCTCAGTCCTCAAATCAATGTTAAACCAGCAAAAAGTTTCCCACTCTCTCAGCTTTTATCAACTCTGTTTGCATGAACCTCGATGAGGAAATCCAGTAGCTCTTATTGGCACAAATGGTCCTACCAGATAACATTTTCAATAGAGGAGAGGAAACAGGGAAGAAAGACTGAAAGAGTAATCAAGAATCGGCTCCCAGGTATCACTAATAACTCCAAAATAACCCTCCCCTACAGCTGTAGAAGCCCTAACATTGAATTCAGCACCACTCACTACAGAAGCAAACAATAATTTTTTGGCGAGATGTGTAGGGCTTCAAGAAATCAGAAGCACATCTGCACTTTCTTCCAGTCTCAGCTTATGTAATTTTATAGTGTCATGCAGTCAAATGAAAGAAATCAAGAATTATTTTAAAAAAATAATCCATTACTTGTAACTGTTCATTTCATTGGAGGTTTAGATAATTTTAGTGTAAATCTTCATTACAAAAGATGGTCAAGTTTTGGTCCAACCTCAAAACCTTAATCAATTTTTGTCCTGTTCATCTCTCTTAGGTATATGTGGTGAGGGAATTCCAACTCTTCCTCCTTTGGCTTCAAAGACATGTAGTGTGTAGTGATATTTGAAGTTACGGAAGGTGAGAAATATTATGGCAAGAAATCACATTTCACAACATCAAGTCTGTCATCTTATTGACTCCTCCAAAGCTCTCCAAAGGCTGAGGAGGGTAGATCAATCGTTTTTCTCATTGGTTCACTCAAAGGGATACTGTAGCACTTCCTGAAATTCTGGTGAAGACAAAATGTTGATCTTGTTACTCACTGTGGCTGGAATTCAGCTAAGGCATGAACACTGCACACTGAAACATTATCTGGGGAAGTTTAGACAGCACGTTGAGAGCTTCCTGCGTGATCATAGCATTATTAATGCCATGAGGTAACCAGACCAGCACAGAACAATAGGAGGCAATGTCCTCCGACAGGGGCTAGTGACCTAGATGGAGGATGATGGGAAAGGAAAGAGTCACGAATAGAGCCAAGAAAGGCAGGTTACATTAACCACTACTAAATCTTGGATTTTACCATATTCTCTTAGTGAGAATGATGAGATTATTATTACCTATCTCCAAGTAGAGATTCTTAATGATCATTTGCAACTAATATATATGTCAATGACTTAATTATCTAGAAGTAAAATAAGCATGGCTTTAAACCACTGCATAGCCTTTATTATTTTCCAACTTAGAAGTCCTACTCTGGAAGAGAATTATCTGAACTGCATAGCCTTATCCTACACTTGCAATCATACCAGCAAGCTCTGTTGCAGCAAAAACATAAATAGGAATATTTCCTACACTAATGACTATTTAAGATTAAATATCTTCCCATTTATTTTATGATCAAAAAGTGTACTTAGAGGCCTCTCTGGGCTAAGGGCTTCAAAAAGACATACAAATAATAAATATTGTGATGAAACTGTCTAGTAATGACCAACTTGAAAGAAGCAGCTTGACATGAAAGAAAGTAAAAAACAAGTATCTGCTATGGAACATCTGAAGTTTAAGCCATCTTAATTGTTTGGTAACGTTATCATCAATAATGAGGGAGAAAAATATTTTATTAAAAACAAACCACAGTTTTCTTTTTATAATTCTAAAAGTGTATAAGACACTTCAGGAAATTAAAACAGTTTAAAGTTTAACCTAATGCTAAAGAAGGAAATGTAATGTCTTCTTTAACTGCCACATTTTAAGGTTTGATAAGTTTTCTGTGCTATACACACACAAAATTCAATTAAAAAGTATTTTGAGTGTGTATTACGTGGTAAGCACTGTAAATGTAAAGATGAGTATGTCATTTTTTGTCCTGAATGATTCCACATAAGACCACATAAAAATAATTACACATCTGTCCACCAAACCAACTCATAAAATTGTGCTGTACAATAGATAACAATTGTTACCTATGGAGTTAGAAGAAAAATATGGTGTTTGTTTCTATTTAAAGATTAGCTCTTTTGACCTATTTACTGCAAAAATTTAAAACACTGGTTTGCATTACTTTATTTTATTCTGTGTTATATTTCTTTGTAACACAGCTTGTGCCATTTTATAGTGTTATGCAGTCAAAAGAAAGAAAATCGAAAAGAAGAATCAGGTTAACCTGGTCTGTTGAGTTCCTTTACAGCTTTCTGGAGAAAAGGATTTATAAAGATGTTACCCAATTATATAATCACATGAAAACACAAAATTTCCATTCCCTTCAGTTTTTAAAATCACTTTTCATGAACTATATATCTAATTGAGAATAAAAGGTACATTTTAGAGTCATTTTATCAAATTTTGTAGAATGAGATTTCATTTAAACTAAATGCAAAACATATGAATAGTTTTTAAAAATGTGGCCATTCTTAAACAGGTATTTGTAATGTATTTACTGTTTACTACTTCGCATTAATAGATTTATATAGAAACTAGGGCCAATTACTCATGTATGTCCATGATGTTCAAATAATATTTAGCCATGATATGTATTTTGGAAAATAAATTCTTGTTGAATAAAATAAACTTATTGTTGTCATTAAATAGGTCATAATCTTAGTTAAGACTGGGTCCTATGCACAGTATGTATGAGTATATTCAGTTTTTGAAGGACCATTGTATCCCCTTCCTTTAGTTACTAACATTTGCAGAATATTTTCATATTGAAACATTAATAATATACATAGTAAGTGATCATTTTCTTTGCCAGGATATACGTGATTCATAATATCATTGGAAGAATGAGTTATATTTAGGTTTCATTCCCCAACTTAAAGTAAAAGCACAGTTACATTCTACACATTTTGTAGTCTAACTCTTAGAATTATTTTTTCTTCATATGTAGAGAACTTATTCCAATTACGTCTTTAAGATTTTTGAAAGGTAGTCTTTAGAGTGAACATACATCAAGAGCTTGGTAAATAAATACATTGACAACAGTCAGTATTTCTACTGGCTCCAAATAATAGGGAAATTGTTTGGAATTGGGAATTTCGAACAATTCCCTCTCCAACATCTGAAAGCACATAGCTCCCAGGCTTTGGAAACTAATTGTCATTGTTACTCTGTGCTGAAAATCATATTAATCCAGCCTTGAAGTTCCTTCACTGGCCTTTTGCTTTGAGAGAAGTTAGATTCTTATTAAGAAATAGAGTCTACTTTTTCAGGTCATGTCAGTGCCTTGACCCTTCTAGAACATTCATATTCCAATATCACAGAACTAAAATAAAGATCACTACTGTCTACCTGCTGCATTTCAGCCTACAGAGATACTGTCTAACATAAACATTTACAAAATTTCCTAACTCTATACTAATGTCAACTCAGGAAAGATTTTGGTAAACAATAAATGAGTTACTTCTAATTCAAGATGGTAGACTGAGCATCCACATTACCTATACTAAACAACATTGATGATTTAAGAAATAGATGTACAAGTGTATTTTTTAAATCATAAAAAACTTTATATCCATTGTTACATTTTTGGATTCAGAGCTGTATTGAAGCTTTAAAACTTTCATTTTTTGAATTATTTTATTTTTCACCATATAGGAAACTACATATGACACTCTAGATGGAGAAAACATTCCACAAAAGGAAAAAGATTGCAGTGCAAGAAAACTGAGTTCAGAGAGAGGAAGCAGAGGCTAGTCTAAGTGGAAGGCATGAAGTTTGGAATTGGGCAGCTCCCACCCTTCCTAGATGGGTGCTTTGAGCAAGAGCTTTATTCTGTCTTGTCTGATCAAGTGAGGTAATACATGGAAACTGCAGAATAGTTCTAATGGGAAGATGAAATAATCTTGTGACATACCACTATAGTTTGCAACAACATGGAAACTATACAATGAATCCACTTAAGAAATAATTTAAAATTTTAGTTTTTAATATTTTTACTAATTACCAATTTGGACTTGGTTATGAGGGACTGTGTTAATGAAAACTGAGTCCACAAGGGGCGTGGTTTCAAAGGCAGGAATTTTCCAGCACCACACCTCATCTACTCCCCCAGCCAGGAACCTAGAGTTCTTTGTCAGACTTTCCCATGTGCAGGCTACATAGAAATTCCAGAATACCCTCTTTGTTCAAACACCCGCCAAAAGCTCTGGGAGGAGGGGGCTCTGTAACCAATCCAGTATCAAAGTCAAAGATCAATCACTCCAGTGGAAGTATGAAAGAACTCCTCTCACTGGACAAGAACATCAATGGGGTGGGAATAACTTCAGGATTAAAAACCCCCTGCTGCCCCTTACCTATGTGAATCCTCCCTTGGATACTCTCCCACAGCGGTGTGGGAGCTGTCTCTCCTCTCTCCCTCTCTCCCTCTCTCCCTCTCTCCCTCTCTCTCTCCTCTGCCTAATAAATCACTCTCTGCTAAACTCTTTGAGTCTGAGATATTTATTCGAATGGTAAGCTCACCGTACCTCCAGGGCCCCTTCCCCCATTCTTGGGGCAAGAGAGTTAAAGAACCTGGGCACACAGGGGAAAACACCAGATCAGAGAACTGGAAGCACCTTTGGGATGCCCCCGCAGCCCTGCTCCCATCCCCCGGTTACATCTTTGGCAAGCACGGGGAGGGAGCTGAGCTGCTGTGCCCTGCCCCAGTTACATCTTTGGCGAGCCGGCCAGGAGCAAACATTGGAGTGGTGAGTGTATTTGGACCCCTTTCGCTTGCAAAATTCTGTCCTATTCACTTCCTTTAAATTTGTTGAGGAGAAAGCAGCAGCAGCTACGCCAGACCGGATGCAGCACAGCTGGGCCCAGGCTGGTAAAGCTGCAGCCACCTACGCAAGCCACAGCCAGTCTTTCACTAATGCGGCAGCCAGACTTAAAGACATGATGTCAGGCTTTCTCCAAAAGAGTTTCCTTTTCTTGCTGCTCTGTTTCTCCGGGCCAAGTCAAGAAATGGACAGTGGGTGCAGATCAACAGGGAGGGGGAGGGGTGCGGCCTGGCCAGGCCCAGGGCTCCGCATGCTGCAGCTGACCCTGGGCTCCCCTGCCACCACCCTCACCACAGAGCCACACAGAGTGGAGTGGGTGAGATAACCTGAGCCAGCTGGCAGGCATCCCAGAGGTGGCAATGCAAGGAGGGGCCAAATGTGCACATGGCCCCGGTGGCTGCCATGGGGACAGCAGCACAGCAGGGGGTGTGGCGTTGGTGGCCCCAGCCTGCCAGGCTGTGACAGTCAGGGACCCATGCCCACAGTGCCCTCAGGCTTATGCCTATGAGGACCTCCTGCAGTATAAACGCACAGGGCCAGTTCCCTAAGTCTGCAGTGCTAGGTTATGTCCTATCGGAGCCAGAGTCTATCGGTGGGTACTGGAGGCTATAGGACATTGTGTTTTTGTCACCCTCAAATTTCCCAATCCAACTGAATGGTACCAGAATCTAATAATGCACAATTTGTCTTTCTGAGGATCAGCTCTCTGTATGGCAGAACTTCTCCATCTGGAATACCATAGTCAGGCCTGGTCCCAGGCTCAAATAGTTAATTACAGGCCCCACAACCCTAGGGCATATCCTACAATGGAAAGTGGGATGTGGGGGAAGGCCTGGGTCCTGAGAGCATAGTTCCAGCTCCAACCATGCGGCCATCTATTACCTTCTTTAAGACTGTTGGGCTTAAAGGTCCCTCCCACGGAGTTCATCCTCCTAGGGCAGTTTTATCATCAGGCCTATGTTAATTGAACTCTCGCTAGGGAATATTGGCAGCCATAGCCCAAGCCTCACTGGCCTGGTTCTTCAAGGACCTGCCAGTACAGGGCCACTAATACCGGCAGTCCTAATGTCCTTAAGGTGGCCATAAGGACATTTAGACAGTAAGGGTATGCCCATGACACTGGTAAGTGTGATTAAACCCAGCACGTGAGGGGCCTAGAAGATGATCACGCATCTAGGGCACAAGGAAATTACAAGGCGCTATATCGGGGGGGACTCCCCAGGACTAGGACTGTAACTGGGGGATGCCCCAGAGCTAGCAGTTGCAAGGAATAACTAGGGATGCGTGCATTCCTGTGTTCGATTTCAGGTGAGTGCTACTCTTTCCGAGGCAAAATCACCTTTAAAGTGTATCCTGGATAACTGGGACGAATTCAACCCATAATATTTGAAGGGCACCCTAGGGAAAAAGGGAAAGTGTTGTTCTGCCCTGGAGACTTGGTACTTATTAGTCTCTCCCCTCAGACTCTCCCTCTCTAGGCCCATCTTAGGAAGGACCATTTTCGGTTATTCTGTCTATCCCAGTGGCAGTTAAGGTGGTGGGAACTGACTCACGGATTCATCACACTCGGCTAAAGCCTTGGACACCTCCTGAAGAAAATCATAGGCCCTCCACTCTGCAGCCTCAAGTTTCAGGAGACGACCCTTTGTATACCTGTGGGTCATTAGAGGATCTACATTTGCTCTTCCGACGAGATCCCCAGGAAAGTAACTACTCATAAGTCTGACTTACATGCTGGCATTAACAGGACTCTCACTCTTAACTTTGCTATCTGCAACCAGACTCTATGCAATTGCCCCTATGGATTGGCCCAATAGCCCTCCCCCATAACAATTTACACCGATTCTCAGGTGCAGAGTCTTCTCCTGCCAATGCCAAGCCACACTCAAACCCCAATTACTCCTTTCATGCGAGGGGCAGAATAATAGGAGAACGTCGTACTGACATTGGAAGAGTTACTACTACCTCTCCTCATTTTTACTGTAAGTTATCTCAGGAGTTAAATAATAACATGGAAAAGGTTGCTAATTCTCTCTGCAGAAGCAGTTTAACTCTTTAGCTGCTGTAGCTCTTCAAAATAGAAGGGCTCTAAATCTGTTAACAGCAAAAAAAAAAGAGAAGAAGAAGAAGAGAAAGAGAAAGAGAAAGAGAAGAAAGAAGAAGAAGAAGAAAGAAGAAGAAAGAAGAAGAAGAAGAAAGAAGAAGAAAGAAGAAGAAGAAGAAGAAAGAAGAAGAAGAAAGAAGAAGAAAGAAGAAAGAAGAAGAAGAAAGAAGAAGGAAGAAGAAGAAGAAAGAAGAAGAAGAAAGAAGAAGAAAGAAGAAGAAGAAGAAGAAAGAAGAAAGAAGAAAGAAGAAAGAAGAAGAAGAAGCAGCAGCAGCAGCAGCAGCAGCAGCTGTCTCTTTTTAGGAGAAAAATGCTTCTAGTTTATAAACCAATCAGCTATTGTCTGAAAGTTAAAGAACTCAGGGACTGAATAAAACGCAGGCCTAAAGACTTTCAAGAAACAAAATCACGGAGTTTGTTTAACAACTGGCTGTCCTGGCTCTACCCTCTCCTCGGCCCGTTTATAGCCATTCTATTATTGCTGCCCTTCAGGCCTCTCGTCTTTAACCTTCTTGTCAAACTCGTTTCTTCTAGAATTAAAGCCATAAGGCCACAAATAATTCTGCAAATGGAACCCTGGATGTCCTTGGCTCATGAGTTCTATCGTCGACCTCTGGATCAACCTGCACCCCTGGAACGCTCCCCTCTGGAGGAAACCTCAGCTGCAGGGCCCCTTCTATGCCCCAATTCAGCAGGAAGTAGCTAAAGAGCGACGACGCCCGTGTCCCAACAGCAGTGGACTTTCCTGTTCAGAGCGGGGACTGAGGGACTGTGTTAAGGAAAACTGAGTCCACAAAGGGTGTGGTTTCAAAGGAAGGAATTTTCTAGCACCACGCCTCCATCTATGCCCCCATCTGGGAACCTAGAGTTCTTTGTCTGACTTTCCCCTGTGTGGGCTAGGTAGAAATTCCAGGTGAGCCTCTTTGTTCAAAAAAAGCTGGCCAAAAGCTCTGGGAGGAGGAGGCTCTGTAGCCAATCCAGTATCGAAGTCAAAGATCAGTCACTCCAGCAGCAGTTTGAAAGAACTCCTCTCATTGGACATGAACATGAATGGTGTTGGAATAACTTCAGGGTTAAAACCCCCCTACTGCCCCTTACCTATGCAGATTCCTCCCTTGGATACTCTCCCACAGCAGCGTGGGAGCTGTATCTTTCTCTCTCTCTGCCTAATAAATTGCTCTCTGCTTAACTCTTTAGGTCCACAATATTTATACGAAAGGTAAGCTCACCATGCCTCTGGGATCCCTTTCCCCATTCTTGGGGCAAGAGAGATAAAAAACCTGGGCACATCGGGGAAAACATCAGATCAGAGAACTGGAAGCGTCTTTGGGATGCTCCCGCAGCCCTGCTCCCACTCCCTGTTTGTATCTTTGGTGAGCATGGGGAGAGAGCGGAGCTCCTGCCCCCGCCGCAGTTACAGTTATAGTTCCCTAACACTGCCAGGGCTTTAAAGTGTTCAATTAATTAGAAAGTGTTTCTAAACAAATGGTATGAACAAAATATGTCTTAAATTTTGAGTTGGTCTCTTTTTGTAATTTATACTTCTCATCATATTTATATTATTGTTCATAAAATAACCAAACCCAATAGATTATAGCCATTTTCGTTCATTTTTATTCATAAATGAAGTATTTACTGTGAAAATTTTAAGAAGAAAAGCAACAATAAAGGCTAATAGTCATTCTAGATCTGACAACTAATTCTTCTTTTAATATGTTAATTCAGAATTGGAAGAAGGTTGCAGGTTTTTAGTTCACTCAATCTTCCAGCCAGCTTGAATTCTGAGTGAAGTTTCTATGATCATGGCAAGAAAACTTTGTAAACACTCTGCCACCATATTTTGCTATGCTAAAATTTTTTCACATTCATTTGCAGAAAATTTGTCAGTGTTCTCTTTTTATAATCCTTGAAGGGTTATTTTATATTAATTACCACATCTAGAAATGATTTTTTTATTTTAAAATAAAAGTGACATTTCTGAGAAATGTGTTCTTTCTCCTCTTAAATCCTCTCTGAAACCATAATCATCGTAGGAGGTAGAAAACCGTACAGGCACAACTAGATCTGCTGCAAGGAAGTCTGCAATAGTTTTAAAGCTTCCCTCTTCCAAATAGAAGCATATAATTAAGTTATGTATTTGTAGGTGAATGATACTTTGGAAGAATGAGAAAAGAACGTTTCAAGATTCCTCGGGCACATATTTATTGCCTACAAGCTTTGTTCTTTCTGGGAAAATGAAAGGATATCATCAATGTCCTTTCAAAGGAAAAAAAAAAAAAACAACTTGTGGCATTTTTTCTCTACCTAGGTTTTTATTAACTGATTTTCTTCTACTTTTGGATTAATTCTTATTTAAATGCTTTCCTTAATCACTGTTATTTTTTTAAAGTTTGCCCCAGAAATTTACATGAAAAACAGTATGTTTGTAAAAGAAACCACCTATTATCAACACATTAAGAAATATTTTAAAAATAGATGTTATATATACTGTATGTTACAGATTTCAAAAGCTAATTCAAAATATTTTTGAAACATTTTCTCCAATTAATGCAATTTCAAATGGCCCATTAAAATTCTGTGGTTTATAATTAATGAAATTGAATCATATCCATTTTAAATTTTAAAAATTGTGTTTTCAAAACCTTGAATCATGTAAAAATAACAGAACTATTTATGAAAAATTAAAAATAAATGAACAAGTCATTGTGAAGGAAAGCACAACGTATGAATAAAATATCATCCTTGTACTTTTCTGGCACTAGCTATGCAGAACTGACACAGATGTTGACTCTACAGAAGAACCTTCAGAGCTTCAGTGAATGTGCTCAATATGACTAAGCAGCCAATCAAAGCCTTGGGACAAATAATGTATACAGGCGAAGATAAGGAGGTCAACATAAAGGCATGCCAATTTAGAACAGTCAAGAGTAACGTACAACTCTTGAAAAAATATGTAGATACAGCAAATATAATCAAAGAAAAGAAATAACACAAGAGTTGGAAACATCTATTTGAAATGGAAGGGAATTTCCAAGTCTATGAGAGAAGTTAAAGTCTATGAGAGAAGTTCACTTGTCCCCAACTTGAAAGTGTAGGGGACAAGAGACAAAAAAGACAATTGTTAAATTGTTAAGACTCTTCAACCAGATGATACGTGCAGAGGCTCAAGCTGCTCTCCCCAAGAACTTAAACCAATTCATAACCTTAAACAGGCCCACATTTTTAAGGCCATAGCAAGCCTTCTGAAAGAAAGTCAAGTAACCTAAGGATGGCAGCGGCAATTTATCAAAATCTCTATGTTAATATCTTCTCAGGTCCATAAAAGACAGAAATACAAAGAGGACACAGGATAGCTGTGGGAAAAAGAAACGAATAAATAAAGTAGCAGATCAAGGCCACATTGAAAATTATTGTCAGAAAACAGGATGGCATGAATATGTTATGGAATATATTAAAAACCAACTCAAAGTTTTTCGAATTCAGGAACAACAAAGTAGAAATGAGAAAATCCTGTGCTTTGTTTTTCAATAGGGGTAAATTTGAATCTAGAAAACAAATAAATCACAGGTGATTATCCATATCATCTACATAAATAGCCACCAAATTCTTTATATGGTTAGATCTATAAGCATTCGGTGTGCCTGTATATTTACAAAATGAGATTTATTTTTCTTGCTATCGTTTTTATAATGTTTCACTGGCTTCTCCTGCACCCAGGCAATTCCAGACTCCCTAGGTGACTTCCAGCACCCTCCAGGAACAGTGTTGCCAGCCTCTCTAGCATTCATTTTTTAACACTCCTTTCAAAACTCTTAGTAGCTACCAATTGGCCCTTCTTTCTGTCCTCATGCCAGCTGGATCACTTGTTATGCTCTCTGCTTAGGGGACTCAGAATTCATCCTTTTTCCTGGTTCATCCTTTATCATCATGCAGGTATCAATTCAAATGTGGCCAAACCTCTCCCCACAGTCCGAAAATGATTACACACACCCTACCCTGGTCATCTTTACTCCATCATCTTTCTTTAGAGAAAACGTCAATATTCTCAAAATGCAGTCTGGCTGTTTGTTTACTCACTTGCTGAGTGTCTAAATTCCATCTCCAGAAGAGAACCTCTAGTAGAATCGTAGGTTTATATGTTTTGTACACAGTTATGTCTTCAATATCTAGAATAGACCTTGGCCCCATAAACATCCGAAAATATTTGTTGAATGAATAAATTACAGTATTTATGAACCCATGGGTTTCAAGAGATTTAATAACATCATCAGGAAAAGAACAAGATAACACAAAATATCTAAGATATAAATTGTGGTAATCTTAAGATAATAAATTTCCTTGTTTCTCTTTTAAATTTGATGCATTAAATATGACAGCAGCACCAAGACTCTATTTTCACAGCATCAACTCGTGCTAGTTGGGGTGGGAAAACAGTAAATCAGCAATATTGCTTACAGAATTCCAATCAATTGGAGTTAATTAATTAGTAGTTGTGGTGTTATTTAGACACTTCATGACATTATGTATAACTAATGATGAATATAGGAATATGAGATAACAGGCGAAGAGTTTTAATACGTTTAAGGGGATTTTCTTGATTGTTATTTCATACAACATTCATAAGAACAATTACCAATTATTGAGCCAGATAGTATACAAAGTGCTTTACATGTGTTTTCCTTTAATTTTTGCAATCACCCTGAAAGGTAGCATCATAATTTCTGTTTTTAAGATAATAATGTTGAAGCTCAAGAAAGTTAATTAGCTGCCCAATTACATAGCTCATAGGTGGTAGAGCTGGAATGTAAGTATCACTTTTCTACCTTGCACATGTAAAATCAGGAGTTCTCCATGTTGGAAGTCCTCTATAAAGAGCTATCCTCAAGAATCCTCTGATTTTCTTGATGCTTGTAGGATAATATCCCCTATCCTTTCTTCTGGTTCCCTATGCCTCAAAACCCAAGAACTCACCCGTAAGCCTGCAGCCCCCAATAAAAACCAATATATTTTCCCTGATCTAAACATTGCTTTCTCAAACTAAGGTGGTAAAGTCTTGTTCTCGTTGCTTGTTCTGATTTTCTGACTGGCAATATCATTCTCTGAGGTAAGGTCTGGGCATCATCTTGGAATAAAGAAGGGAATAGTTGCTACTATAATAAAACTGAAACTCACATTGACAATTCAAGGTATGCCTATTGACTTGTGAGATTTCCAAAATGCACTGGGCATCCACAGTAAAAAAAAAAAAAAAAAAAAAAATGTACTCCATGGCAGAAGAGACAATACTTTATACAACAGCGTCCATGCATTTAACCTGTATCCACCAGATATTGCTCACTGACCATGATACTATTTGTGATTGAACCCAAGTGGATTTGGTCCCAGAATTCTTATCATCTCCCCAAGAAGCTACTATCAATCAGCCAGCATTCTTATGAGGAATGAAACTATTTTGCTATACCTTTGGATAGGCAAAGAAAAGTTGACCAGGCCTTGAAGAATGAATTTGATTCTGCCTTGCAATAGTGAAGGAAAGTACATATCAAAAGAAATGAATATAATGTAAAAAATCACAGAAGTAGGAAAGCAAAGAGGTGTGTTTACAAAAAAACATAGACTCCACATCATAAATGCTACAAGAGGAAATGCATAGACAGCCCAGGGGCCCTCAGTACAAGGGAGGTCCCAAATACCCTATTAATATACTCAAAATTCACTTTCTGAGCAAGGAAAGGACCTATTTGCAATGATTGCTTTAAAGTGATTAAGACAGAACCTGACAACAGGATGAAGTGTGAGGAGGCAGAGACAGAGAAAGAGTGACAGTTCCAATCAGTTAAATGACCATGAGTAGAGTGAGGGGAATGACAATGTGATCACGCACTTAATCCCAACCATGGCAATAATGAAAAGGAGATGGATGTCTTCCAGAGTGCAGACTGTGAGGACACGAGAGCTGATTGGTCATTGGGAGTGAGGAAAAGGAAAGCAGAGAGAGGAAAGGCTGTGTAATCATAAGCTAATAGTTTTTGAGGGTCTGCTGAAAATGGTTGGCAGCACTCTGCTTATATAAACTCATGTAGTTTGTATAAAAATTTTATGAGGTAGATACTTTATCCCCATTTTACAGAAGAGGAATCAGAGAGACATCATGTAAGTTTGCCAGGATTTATACATGAAGCACATGGCTGAGTTAGGATTTAAGCCTAACTCAATCTGGCTCCAAACTTGTGCACAAAATCCGTATCTTTCGAAACATGGTCCTTGGACCACCAGCATCAGCATTACCTGGGACCTTGTGAGAAATGCAATTCTCAGGACTCACCCCAGACCTCCTGAAGCAGAAATTCCTCAGGGGGACCTAGCAATGTGTGCTTTCATGACAGTGGTCTTGATCCCACTGAAGTTTGAGAAGCACTGCATAAAACTACTAGACATAGTTACAGCTTGTTCAATCTACTATCTAGTACGTAGATGATGAAGTTAGGCAGACTACAGATAAAGACTCAAAAATAGAAACTAGAGAGATGAAGAGTTTGTCTTCATTTCTGCTGACTCTGGGTTACCAGAGGGCTTTCTAGATGGAGATGATCAGTGAGTAGTGGGTGACCAATGGAAGACCAGAGTTTGAGAGAGCTGGAGGCTGGAGATACAGATAAGCTGTGTTCCACACAGCGCATTAGCTGAAATCTTAGAAGAAGAGAAACTCTCCAAAGGCTTTTCCAGGAAACATCCAACAGCAGAATATTATGGCTGTTTCCACTTATGGGAAAAGAAAAGAAAGCATATGCAGAGCTGGAGAGAGAAAGCCAATAACAAGAATTAACTATCACCATGCAAGCTCAGGCTTCTCAAGGTCCTTAGACAAACCACCTCCTATTAGATGCTAAAGTGAAACTGAAAAATGAAGAAAGAAAAGAACTTCTAGAAATAGTGGATCAAATAGTGACTAGTCTCAGAGAAAAATCGAGAAGGGATTTCTGAGCTTGTAGAACTATATATTGAATTTCTTATATAAAGAAGTATTAGAAAAATTTAGGAGGAAGACAATGTTTTTAAAGGATTGCAGTGAAAGTGCATTGCAAAGGAGTCACAGTGAATACAGACAATGTTTCAGAGAATTTGTCAGAGAAGGGAAACAATAAATAGCGGGGAGGTGAGGGCAGGGGAAAGGAAGATGAAATAGATCTGCAACAAGACTGCCTGTAGTACAACTCTTGGGGCACCATTTACATGGAAAATAATATGGTGTCACTTGTGGAAACAGCATCAATCCTCTTCATTAGAGATGATCTTGATTATAGACTTACATTTATCCCCCCTTATCCCATCTCCCGAAGCAAACACTGATTCTTGTAGTCTAGCTTTAGACTGGAAGGAAAACAAAACATAACTAAAGCCGCTCAGCTTTCCAGGATCTTTAGGTCCATGACTCAATACAGCAACACAATTTTACACTGGCCCAATGACACTTGGACCTGTTGTTTTCATAATACGACCATAGTCCAGAGAAGAAATCTTGATTAAAAATATACAAAAAAGAGGATAGATTAAAAAATATTTTGTGATTTTCAAATAGTGGTATCTTGTAAGGGAAGGTGAGTATTTCAGAATGGAAGGATGTGACAAAGAGAGGGTTTTGAGATTTAAGGGGCATAGATTTTATCAGGGTAAGATAAACTGTTTTTGATTCAGTGTAAAAAGGAAAGAGAAAAGTTTCAGACCAACCACACTGGGTTTGGAGTCCATCTGTTCGATTTGATTCAAGCAATGACTTGAAGCCTCAGGTTTCACAGTGTGAAGCCTCAGTTTTCTCCTCTGAAAAAGGAGAATAATAGTATCCTTATAAAATAATGGCACTCTTATAGGAGCTACTACAGAGATTCAATGAGGGCTCACTCCAGGAGGGAAACAGGTGTGGTTTCATTCCTACTTTTCACTTTCCATTTTGTGAACTCTAGAAGAAAGTGTGGGAAGAATTTGTTCAAATTTGGTTCTAAGAGGAAGAGCTTAAAAATACTTACTGATATTCATGTAACAGTTTTGGCTATCATACTACATCTTTTCTCCAAAATTACATTTTGTAAGTAATACACTTTTTACCCTTTTCTCGGGGCATACAGCCAATCTGCTACTAAATTTTAGAAAGAATTCTCAAAAGACAGGTGTCCCTTCAATTAGTGTTATCTCAAATGACTTTCTGCTGGAAGACCTGCTGCCCATCACAAATGTCATGAGAGAATTCACCTTCTGTCCAGAGAGAATGCAAATCAATCCCACGCACCCTTCACCGCCATGCAGAGCTGAGCAATAGGTTTCCATTAGGACACAAATTTAATGGCCTCATCCAGCACAGAACTAATTAAATGAAACTAACACGTCAGTGGTAAAGATTGAAATGCTGAGCAAATTGTGGTTTATTTCTGAATTGACAAGCACCAATAATAGTCATTCCATCTGTGAGTTTTCTCAGCTATGAAGAATGTGTCTGCAGAGGCTTAGAAGGAAACAGCAACCAGAGCAGAGGAAGAAACAAGGAGGCTGCCTGCCTGTGGTGTGTACCTGGAAGGGAGATCCAGTCCACACCTAAGACCTCAAGGCTCTGTCCTAGTCACGCTCCTGGCTTTGAAAGTCTTCCTTTCTTAAGACCCGCCATGGGATCACACACCCATGCATGAACCGTCTGCAAGGATAGAATGCCTCTGTGTGTTATGGGTACCCAGGCCTCTGGAAACGTCACTTGCTGCAACTGTCCCTGGATTGAGACTCTATAAGGCACACATTTTGTACCGTAGCAGAACAGTTTCATGTGTGCATGTATGCATGTGATAGTCAGTCTGAGGACTATAAGTCATTGAAAAAAAATGCAAAGTCCTATAAAGGAGTTAAATGCTAGTCCTGTAGTAGCAGCCAACCTGCTTGTCAAACCAAAGGAATTGGACAGAATCTGAGCAGTAGAATATAGCTCTTAACCACGGCTCTACATAAGAACCATCTAGGAAACTTCTGAAAAATACTGAAGCCAGGGCCCCACAGATTCTGATTTAATTGTTCTAGGGTAGAATCTGGATTTTTATTTCTGACATTCTAGGTGATTCTACTCTGCAGCCAGATTTTGCAATCACTCCCCTAGACTCTAGAACAGGAGTATCATTTGTGTTAAGTTCATAAAAGCAAAGCAGGATTCTGGGCTAAGGGAATATTAAAAAATCCAGGATCCATAACCTGCCATTAGATGGCTTAGCATGACTGCCTTTATGACTGCTGGAAAATGAGACACTCACTTACCTAATGCTTCTTTCTCTTTCCCTCTGGGGACGCCACATCTCTTTAGCTTAGCTTCTGTGTGCTGACTGGCTGCATAGCTGAAGAGTTGACATTACAAGGTTTTGATAGAAAAGTCTTTTTCTCTCCTGCTTACATCATCCATGTTGGACCTTGTCAAAACAGCACCAAGTCCTGGATTCTCCCAAGTGATCCTGTCTACTTTTAGTAATGGGGCATAGTTGAACAGTCTTGCCAAAGAAGGCATCGCTTAGGATAGGAGAGCAATATCTCTTAGCTGATTACCATTCAGAATCTCAGCCCTGACTCTTGACAAGTTATTGAGGCTGGTGCCCCCCAGCTTTCAATACTGCTCACAGGGTGGTTAAAGTTAGGCCCAGTGGACTCTGGATGCTGTAGCCCTCATATTACCTACAGACCTCCACATGTCCAAGTGATCACTGACTATTACCATTCTCCAACTCTCTCTGCTTCACCTTCCATAACTAAGTGCATTACTCCAATGGGATTAAAATAGAAAGTACCATCTCCCCTTGCCCCTTGCACCACCACAGTTGAGACCAATAGGCTCAATCCCATTAGACCCTGTATTTTATCACTTGTGGCAGGAAGCCCAAGTGTTCCAGGTGAACTGTATTCATCAGGTCCCATAAGCATACATTATTTTGAGATCCTTTAGTGGGACTCAGGCTCCTACATCTTCCGTACTCCCCAAACCCTCAGGCACTCAAGACATGCCATCATCAAAATCTCATCTCTGAATATGTCCTTCCCTTCTTGAAGAAAAAGTCAATTGGCACTTGAGAACTTTTCTCTGAAGCCCCCTTAAAGGATGAATTATGAATTTTGTTCTCTATTCCTTTAATTCTCCACATACCACAAGTCTTGGAGTTCATAAAGGGATAATTCATGCTCCAAATTGTTACTTCCAGGGTATTTTCTTTCCTTTCTTCTTCATATTCTAAAATGCAAAACTTCACTATCAATGAATGCTTCTGGTTTCTGTCATTTACAGTCTTCTGATAGCCTCCCCATTACAATCCCCAATGATATATTAGCATCTGGCATTCATTTTAAAGTAAAGCTATTGCCATAATCGTTGGTGATATCAGTAAGCATGTAGATGGTCCAACCATCAAAATGGTTTCTCAGTTTGTTAACCAATCATTCTCCAATGTTCATGCCCTATGTTTTGCCTTAATTAATCATACTTCAGAACTCATCATTACCAATTATTATACCACATCCAAAAATAACAATTTCGAACATTTTGCTATCTTGTAACTTTCAAGCTTTCTTACTCTAGTATATTCATTGTCATTTTAGTTGTTTCTTGACTCCTTGGGATCTGCAATCCATTGACTATATTACATTACATTTCCATTGCCCATAACCTTCCTCATGCTCTCATTTTCTTTCTTAGCTGATTTAGATTTCATTTCCTATCATTATAATACCTTACATAAATCCAGTGGAACATTTCCACACCTCTGTCCTTCCATTTTCAAAATCCGAAGTTGGGTTTCAGCAGGTTTCTGTCACCTCCTTACATGTATCATGATACAGATAAAAACGAATGACTCTGCTGACCGGTCTTACTATAAATTTATCATCACAGCACTCAAGTGAGTTCTTGGCACTGGCGGCCCCAATTTTGCTGGTTAATTTACTGTCTTATTATCAATGGTGACATTCTCACACCTTTTACTCTCTCCCCATATCTCTGGCACTACTTACGTACACATTCCTCATTCTCACCTAGTTAACTTGCTAAGAGAACCTTCTTAGCCTGCTACCATCAAGTCAACTTACTTCACTGCATCTGTGGCAGAATATACTATCTTCCCTCCTGATCCAGTGAAAGGCAAGACTTGTTCGTACTCATTGGCTCACTTCCCTCCCTTCTCTCTTTTGTCCAGGGAGGCTTTTATTTCACAAAGCTCAATGTCATTCTCCTTAAGTGTCCAATAGGCAATTCTCAGTTCTCATTTTACCTGACCTCTCAGTGGCACTTGTGATGATTGATCACTCCATTCTTGAAATATTTTCCCTCCTTGGCCATTAGTATGTCCTCCTTTTCTCATTTCTCTCCCCCATGGCTTCTTTCCCTGCTCCTTCACTGGCAACATTTTTAGATCTTCCTTTTTCCTGACTTTTAAAGATGATGTACCTCAAAGTTCAGTCATTCTTTCCTTGCTTTACTCCATGTACACATATGCCTTTGGTGAGCTTATCCAGTCTCTGGATTTAAATAACATTTCCACAAAAAGGCTAATATGGTTTCGCTCTGTGTCCCCACCCAACTCTCACATTGAATTGTAATAATCCCCACCTGTCAAGGGCAGGACCAGGTGGAGATAATTAAATCATGGCCACGATAATTGAATCATGGCCAAAATAATTGAATCATGGGGGCGGTTTCCCCCAGGCTGTTGTCATGATAGCCAGCGAGTTCCTACCAGATATAGTGGTTTTATAAGGGGGTTCCCCCTTCCCTCAGCACTCATTCTCTCTCCTGCCGCACTGTGAAGGGTGCCTTTGGCCATGATTGTAAATTTCCTGAGGTCTCCTACCAATGGAACAGTGAGTTAATTAAACCTCTTTCCTTTCTAAATTACCAAGCCTCAGGTATGTCTTTTTTAGCAATGTGAGAATGAACTAATACAAAGGTTCTATTTTTTTTTTTTTAACTCCAGCCCCTATTTCTCCCCTGAGCTCCAGACTCACATATACAATGCCTATATGACATTTCCTCTTGGTTGCCCAGTAAGCATCAGAGTCATCAGATCTGGGAAGATGATTTACCGACACACCCAGGAAAAACAAAATAAAATACAAATAAAGCCCGTCTGAGTTAACTTTGATTCATTTATTCTCCTACTCCTTATGTGCAAATCATGAGTATATCCTAACTTTAACTTTAAACTGGATTTTAAATGTAAACCACCACTTTGAAAGCAACGACTTTTGCTAATGGATGTGTCACCTTTATTTAGCAAAACAGTTCGGTGTTATCTGTATTTGGCTTGTGAATACTATTGCTTTTGGAGTTTCTTGTTAGAATAAATGGGCTACATGTCATCCCTTGGAAAAGGGAAGGTTAAATTATACATCCTGACTATGGAAAAATTTATACAATTTTAGGTAAAGACGTAAAGCTGGGAAAAGCAGGTGTAAGTGTGTATGTGTGTGTATGAGTGTGTGTGTGTATATAGTATAAAAAGAAAAGATTATAGGTTACTCTTGAGTAGTCAGAGTAAAATGCTCTGCCAAATGTTATTTTGAGCATTTTACTATATCAATTCAGCAAAATTAATGCTTATAAATGGTAGGAGCATAACTGAGAGAGAAAACCATTAGCTAAAGGCTATAATCTTAGCACATTGGAAGAAAATGATTTGGAGGATAAAAATGTTCAACAGAAAACTTAAAAGGTTTCAAAATCCTCCAAATCTCATTCAGAGTGCATGAACTTTGTGGGTTTAGTGGCAAAAATCTCAGCCTTGTCTACCTTATCTTGCCCATCCCTTGAGTAATTCAAGCCGAATTCACCAATTTCTCTCTATTTGTATCTGTTTTTTTCTTATATTTTCTTCTGTCAGCCATCCCTGTATTTCATTCCCACTGATGTACACCCACCTCCTGTTACTGCAGCTTCTTAATTACTTTGACAAGTTCCCAGACTCATCCTTTTGGGAACTATCTTACTGACATTAACAAGACAAAGTGTTGTAGCATCACTTTTAAATTTTATTTTATTTTATATTTTATACAAAGCAGGTAAGGAAGGATGCAAGACCTAACTGGTGTTAATGATCTTGGATAAGACTCCAATCTTTAGTCCTTCCTATCCTCAACTATACACTTTCAACTGTATCCAGCATTCCAGATAAAAATTAGGTTAGTGCTAATATTCTTAATCAGCACAGTTCTAGGTGAATACTTTGGACAAGTTACTTTAACTCTCTGAGCCCCTATTTACACACAAAAAAAATGGCAATTCAAAGCCTCCTAATCAGGTTCCTGAAAGCGAAAAAGCAGACCACATATAGCACACTGTGCCCAGCAGTCAGCAAATACTCCCCTCTAGTGTCACTTATCAAAATCCCTCCACCCATGACCTGTGACATATTTGTTAAAAACAAACAGTATCAAGTAAGGAGTTCACAGATGCTGTGTATAGCAGATCTGATTATTGCCTAATGCATTGTTTGGTGCAAACACTGAACCCTGAGAGCAGAGAAGTGCTAAGGCTAGATGTTGGTAGTGACTAAATTTCTCTTTTTTTTTTTTTTTTTTTTTTGGTGCTGTGACTTGGATATGAGATAGTGACTAAATTTCTCATTTGTTCAGGTGAAATTAGGAATAGCCAGAATGTAAGAGCTAAGAAAATATTGTGAGAACAAAATTAGTGTATTTTTAAGTTGGTAAAAGAAGCCATAGAGCTAAATCTCTCTAGATATTAAATGTCAGACAGAATAATCTCTTTTTCCTGGATGGAGCCATTTTTTTTTTGCTAGAGTAGGGCTGAATAATTTAAGGTCTCAAATCAAAGCAGAAAACATGGGCATGTCAGGATTGTGTCACAATCCTTGTTTGTGACACAATTTATGCTATTCCCTCCTCCCCTTTCAATGGTCAACTCAAATCTCATCTTTGATGACTACTGTATGAGTCCATTCTTGCATAGCTATGAAGAAATACATGAGGCTGGGTCAATTATAAACAAAAAAGGTTTAGTTTGCTCATGGTTCTGCAGGCTTTCCATTCCAATCATGGCTCCAGCATTTGCTCCTGGTGAGCGCTTCAAGAAGGCAAAGGGGGAGCAGGTGCATCACACGGTGAGAGCGGAAGTGAGAGAGAGAAGGGGGAGGTCTCTGTATTAGTCCATTTTCACACTGCTATAAAAAAAAATACCCGACACTGGGTAATTTATAGAAGAGAGAAGTTTAATTCACTCACAGTTCCACATGGCTGGAGAGACCTCAGGAAACTTACAATCATGGCAGAAGAAGAAGCAGGCACTAACCTTATTCATATGGCAGCAGGAGAGAGAAGAGTAAAGGAAGAAGAGCCCCTTATAAAACCATTGGATCTCATGAGAACAAATTCACTATCATGAGAACAGAATGAGGGAAACTGCCCTCGTGATTCAATTATTTCCACCTGGTGTCTGCCTTGTCACGTAGGTATTATAGGGAGTATGGAGTTTACAATTCAAAATGAGATTTTGGGTGGGCGCACAGCCAAACCATATCAGTTCCCCAACTCTTTTAAACAACCAGATCTCACATGAACTGGCAGAGAGAGAACTCATTCTTACCAACGGGATGGTATTAAGCCATTCATGATCAATCTGCCCCATGATCCAAACATCTCCCACCAGGCCCCACTCAAAATACTGGGGATTACATTTCAACATCAGATTTGGAGGAGACAAATATCCAAACCATATTAACTATAGAACTCTCTGCTCACTTACTTCACAGAATTCCATTAGCACATAAAGACTGTACATCATGTAGCACCTAAATATATAATGTGTTTTATTGGTCATTTATTGTGTCCTGCCTGTATGGGGAGTCATGTTTCCCCAGCTCTGCTGAGGCTATCTTTTTTTAAATTTACCATCTTCCTAATTTTACTTAGTGCAATGGAAAAGACTAAAATGGTCTCTCTGTCACCAGTCACTACCACTCCAGTCCATTCTCACTCTGCTTCTTCAAGCGATCTCAAAACCAGAAATCTGATCCTGACATATTACCACTGCAAATGGCATGGCTCAGAAGATAAATGGCAAACCTCTTCGTGACCCATTCATTGCCTTTACCCAACCTGTCATTGTCATGTTATTTCTCAGCATCTTATTCAACATATAATTGAGATTTCCTGAACAGTTGAAGAGATATAATGCCTCAGGCTTCTACTTACTCCAATGGACGTGTCACTTCTAAGAATCCCTTCCTGATGCTCCAAGAAAGACATGACTCTACTCTGACTCTACTCCCATAATGCTGCACTTGCAACGCTAGCTGCTGTTGGCATTGTAAATGTCTCCCATATGTTATTTATACCACTATTATAGGTTCCACCAAAGCCAGGGCACTGAATACCAACACCAAACTCAGTGATTTTGCTAATTTCTTTAGGAGATATACAGACAAGGTGAATTACTAAGCCCTTTATCCTGACTATGAAGATCCTAGCTTTTTGTTAGGATAATCAAAAGAAACAGCAATCCATTTATGAACCAACCCTCTGTAGGCAACTTTTCAGCCTTAGAAATGAATGTGTATTTTGTGGGACAGGGAAGAGAAAGTGTGGCACTATAGCAACAGGAAATACTTTGCTGCAACCGGAATAACATTTATTTATTTTTATTTTTTATTTTTTGTAGAGACAGGGTCTTTCTCTGTCACCCAGGCTAGAGTGCAAAGGTGTAATCATACCTCATGGTAACCAAACTCCTGGGCTCAAGTGATCCTCCCTGCCCTCAGCCTCCTTAGTAGCTGAGACCATAGGTGTGCAGCACCATGCCTGGATAATATTTTTAAACAATTCTTGTTAGATATGAGGTCTTACCATGCAGCATAGGCTGGTCGCAGACTCCTGGGCTGATGTGATCCTCCCATCTCTGCCTCTCAAAGGTCTGGGATTACAGGCACGAGCCACCACATCCAGCCTGATTCATTGTTATGGAGTGGTCAGTGTTTGCAAACTCCATCCTAGTTGTTTGGCTGCCATTTTATTATGCTATATTTTTTACTTAATATTTTTTTTCTAAATTTGCCTATGGCTGTGTTTAACAAGGTGATTACTCTGCTGTGCCATTTAATTTATAATTAATAAAAAGGAGTGTAGGTACTGGAATTTTCATAGACATTTTGAATTCAAGGTTACTCTGCATAGACTGGGTGTCAGGTGCTTCTGGGTCTTCTTAGACTGAGTAAACTAGGATTCTTTGTCTTCAAGACTCTGGCCCAAGCACTACCGATATGCTAACATTTGACAAGAATTTTGACCAGAAAATGCAATGTGCATCTCCAAAAACACACAAAGGCCCTGAGATGGACTGATTTTCAGTTTTAAATGGGAAGAAAACTGAAGTGACAAAAATAACAACTGTTCTGTAAAATCGAACATTTAGATTTTCGATCAATGGCAGATGATTTCTTTGTCTGAAATTAACCAATGATGACTGAAAAGCTCCCTTTTATATGGGGTTGCATTAATTTCATAAGACCACAGAATAGGTCTGAACTCTGGAATAATCCCAGATAGACTGTCACACCCAGCACCCAACTTTCATCTTCCATTTCACAATTAGTTTCCTGAGGATATCACTTTCAGGCCCAATCTGCATAATTCTCATCTTTCAAACCACAGCTGCTTTTATTTCTAATTTCCCAAGTTCCAAGTAAAGTTAAGTATATATCATTCTTAAAGTGGAAGACCTACATTGTGGTTGGTGTGAAATATACCCAGCATTAAATCCTGGATCTATCACAAGGGAGCTATGTGGCCATAAGACTGGCATCTCATACCTCCAGCCTTCACATTCCTCATCTAAATTTTGAGGGACAGACAACTCCTCTCTTGGTTTGTTGTAACTGTTAGATGAGGCAACCTATAAACGTATGCGTAACACACTGCCTGTTTGAATGCTGGCACTCAATGAATCTTTTTCCTCAAATGTAACATTAGGACAATTTTTGCATTATTGGGCAAAGCACTGAATTAATATCAAACAAGTAACTTCACCATTTGCCCTGCTGCACCAGGGCCTTTGTGCAATGACTGTTATTTAGTCTGTGTAATGAAAACCCATATGATAGATACAATAAGGATGCCTGCCTAATTTGTGAATTCATAATTTGATTCCTCAAATGTATATTTAGTATATACGATACACAAATCCAATTTGTATGCCTTATCTCTTTCAAACCTTCACAGTAGAATAATGGACTCTAACCAGAAAAATAAAATGATCACATATAAAAATGTTGGGTCCTAATTATGGAGTCTTGGAAAACAGAGGACACCTTAAAATGATAAGCCCATAATTGAGCACAATTATCACCATCTATTCCCTAGGAATAATCCATCCATGACCAATATAATTGAGAATATCAATAAACTAGGTTGGAATATTTTTTAACTGATGCATGTTATTCTCGTACAGCACCTACAGCACTGCTGCATACAGACAACTATTAAACAACAAAGTGGTTACAAAGAGAAATGACTACAAAAGCTTGACGTTTGTTAAAGGCTGTGTGTTAGGCACTATCTGGGAAATAAACAAAGAGTATCTGGTAATTGATGAGGGTGTGATTTTAGCCAGAGACTTATGCAGGATGCAGAAACCCAGGTGAAGAGAGCTATCCACTCATGCAAGGCCATGTAGTTAGCAGGTAATAGGGCTGGAATTTAAACTTGGATTTACCTAACTCCAAAATATTCATTCCATGTTAATTCTGTGCTTTCAGGGTCAAGTGCAAGAAAATACAGTGATTTTGCTTTGTTAGATAGACTTCATAGGAAAAGTTGGAATTCATTTTTTTTTTTTTTTTTTTTTTAGACAGACTCTCACTCTATTGCAAAGGCAGGAGTGCTATGGTGCAATCTTGGCTCACTGCAACCTTTGTTTCCCAGGTTCAAGCGATCCTCCAACCTCAGCCTCCTGAGTAGCTGGGATTACAGGTGGCTGCCACCATATGGAGAATTTTTGTATGTTTGTAGAGATGGGGTTTCATCATGTTTGCCAGGCTGGTCTCCAACTCCTGACCTCAGGTGATCCACCCACTTCAGCATCCCTAAGTGCTGGGATTACAGGCATGAGCCACTGTGCTCGGCTTAGAATTCTTAATAACTTCTTTCCTCTGTATTTATAAATGTTTGCTAATCACTTCTATAAAAAACCTTACAATTATTTTAAATGTATCTCTTTACTTATTCACTCAACTAACATGAATTGAAGGCCCTTTACAAAACACACTACAACCCGTTGGGACAATAATGCAGTCTGAACTCATAACACCCAGATATGTAAAAGTAAGAAAAGGTATTTTTCTCCGTTCTCCTTTCTTTTTTCTCTCTTTTCCTTTCACTAGACCTTCCAGAGAGATATGCAATTGTTTTTGGACTGAACTACTCTCTCACTCAAATACGGAATTCAGAGTTTTAAAAATAAATTTTAAAAATTTACATACAATCCAAGGTTCTAGCTCCTTTTGATAATTTAAGACTATCTTGCAATCAGATCCACAACTAGAGCTGAATTCGCTGTTGTAAAATCAGAGCAAATGGCATGAGAAGTAGTACTGGTTATAAACCATGTCGTCTACACATTGTCAACTGAGAAAAATGCCAATTCCACGGACCATGACCTCTGATTTATCTGGCCATCATTTTCAGGAAGTCATTTCCTAGAGAGTAGAAAAACATGCCTCTCATCATAGATAGAGACATAATGTTCCCTGCTTCTCTTTCTCTGTAAGAACTCAGCTATTGATTTTGCTGAATTTCTGGTCTTTCCTCTTCTATTGCCTAAAGGGTTCCAAATGCATTCTCTTGCTTATCCTACACATTTCTTGTGAATCTGGAGAATATCCTTATGGTGTACAGTTAGAAACCAGAAATAGGAGATATCAATATTCCCCAGTTCAAAATTCCCAGAAGAGAATTAGGAAAATAAAGCTGAATTTTATTCCCACAGTTATCCCACAAGAACAGGAAGAGAAGGCAGAGCAGCAGGATAGACAGCAAGAGTGTCAGCAAACACAGAGGCAGAGAAAGACGGAGTGCAGACCAGTGCCTCCGGACAGGAAGGAGGACTAAAGCCTCAAAAGACCAGAGATACTTGAGAACATCCAGTGTGACACCTTAAGAGGGCGGTAAGTCATAGAAGAAAAAGATCATCCTCATTTTGTGCAGCACTCTATGGTATATAAAGCATTCAAACTAACATACATTAAAAGCACAACAATGACACTGATTTGGGGGAAAGAAGGTAGATATAACTGAGCATTTTTAAGACCACAACAAGTCGATGATGATGATGATGCAGCATATTATTTCTAAAGTAGACTTCATGTTGAGAAAAGTTTCAGATTTACAGAAAAATTGGCCAGTTGTAGTGGCTCATGCCTGTGATCCCAGCACTTTGGGAGGCTGAGGCAGGGAGATCACCTGGGGTTAGGAGTTTGAGACCAGCCTGGATGACATAGTAAAACCCCATCTCTACTAAAAATACAAAAATTGGCCAGGTATGGTGGTGCATGCCTGTAATCCCAGCTACTTGGAGACTGAAGCAGGAGAACTGCTTGAACTCAGGAGGCAGAGGTTGCAGTGAGTGGAGACATGACACTGAATTCTAGCCTGGGCAACAGAGCAAGACTCCATCTCAAAAAAAAAAAAAAAAAAAAGATTTACAGAAAAATCAAGAAAATGGTATGGAAGTTTTCCTTACACTCCACATCCAGTTTCCACTATTATTTCCACCATAAAGATAAAATTATATGACTTCCCATATTAATATGATATATTTCCCACCATAAATGAAAGAATATTGATAGGAAATTATCAGCTAAAGTCGATAGTCTATTCAGACTTCCTTCATTTTTATCCAATGCCCTTTTCTGTTCCAGCCTCACTTCCAGGATACCACGCTTTATTCTGCTGTCATGTTTCCTTAGCCCCCTCTTGGCTGTGTCAATTCCTCAGATTTTGCTTGTCTGTGATGATCTTGATGGTTTTAAGGAGTTCTGGTTCAGGTATTTAATAGGATGGGCCCATTATTTGAATTTGTCTGGTGTTTTTCTCATAGTTAGATTGGGTTTTTGGGTTTCAAGAAGGAAACCTACATATGTAAAGTGTCATTTTTCATCACATCCTATCAAAGGATGTATCCTATCAAAGGATACATAATATCAGCATGACTTATGATTGTAAATATTGACCTTGATTACCTGGCTGGGGTAGTGTTTGTCAGATTTTCCTACCATTTAGTTATTCTTTCTTCCTTCTTTCCATGTGTACTCTTCAGGAAGGAAGAAACAAGGTCACTGTGCACAGCCAACACCCCAAGGGTTGAATATCTCCATAAATAATTGGAAATTCTTCTGCATTGCCGATTGGTCTCTTTTTCTCATTTATGTGTTTATTCAATTATTTATATCAGCATGGGCTCATCAGCATTCACCTTATACTTTCAATTATAATCCAAAACTGCTTTATTTATTGTCTTGCTCAAATTTTTTCAGCTTTGGTCACTTGAAGTTCTTTTGTTGGCTCATTGTTACGATGTCCTTTTGGCATCTACCAATCAGTGTGAGTTTTTGGTTTCCTTTGTTTATTTGTTTTTTGTTTTGTTTATTTGTTTTGTTTTTAGCACTTTCTTGCTTTCCGGCAGTGTAAGATGCTCCAGGTTCATATAGGTTAATAAGCATTTCTTGCTTTAACCCTAGAATCATCCATGTCGCCAAGGAAACCAAGATGCTTTAATTGGTGAATGGTATTACAAACCAAGAGCTGGGCACTTGGACGTGCTCATTGTTACTGAGGTCATCAGCTTTGTGATTGGCATAGCATCTTAGAATTGCCAAAGTGTGAATTCCACCCATTATTACGCTGCAACCTGATCACCGTTCTCAGGAGTATTGTGCCATTCATGAAATTAGGTTCCAGGAGGTCAACACCAAGTCCAATGTATCAATTCTAGTTTATGCAAAAGTGAAGTAAATGTTTATAAGATGTTCCTCAAGTTTCAGGCACTGTACTAGATCCAGGCATATCTGGAACCTTCCATTTTTAATCTTGCAATCTAATTTTTAAGATAGAATTTTAAAATGTTAAGTACATACGTAAATATTCTAAAAATGGTTGGTCCTTTAAAGGAAAAGTACCCAGCACTGGGAGAGTGAATGAGAGGAGCAATGACTCACAAGAGACAGGGGTACAGGGTACTTCATGAAGAACTGTGAATGTGATATTTAAGTTGAGATCTTGAAACAGTGAAAGCTGGGTAATGAATGGGGGCTGCTTTTCAGAGACAGAAAAGTGTACAAGTAACAAACACAAAATACATTTAATTGGAAAGAAGCCTGGCATGTTCAAGAAACTAAAATAAGATCATGAAGGTACAGTGTAAAGGGGTGGATTATTGTATGCAAAAATTGTGAGGTTTAGGCACAGCCAAGATGATGCAATACTTGTAGGACAACCAAGGTAAGAATTTTTTATTTTATCATATTAGTTATGGAATGGCACTAAAGTTGTAAAGCAGGAGAATGAAATAATAAAATCTAGGTTCTAAACAAATTATGTTGACTTATGTGTGATGAATAAATAGGAAAAGGGGCAAGACTGAGTTGAAGAAGACTGATTTGAAAAATATTTGGGCATTTGAGTAAGATGATGGTGGCTGAGTCTAGTGTGTTTGAAGTGAGAATGAAAAGTAATGGATTGGAGAAGAGCTATTTATAAGGTAGCACAATAGGTGGGAGAGTGAGCTTGAAAGAAAAATTAGTGACACTGTTGAGCAGGGCTGACAGCTAAGTTCGAGATGACCAGAATATATGTCATGAACCATACAGCCAAGCTCCAGCACTGTGTGATTATCTACAACTTTTTTGTTCTTAATGTGGAGAAAGTTGATAGGAAGGTTCATCTTGTGGGTCTGAATGAGGAAGAGAGCAACTAACAATGGCATCATGGGATCCAAGCAGGAGTGAAAGAAAAGTGATGCTCCCAGGGAGCTAAGTGTTCAGGGAAATTGAGAGTTTGGTGAGGTCAAAGAATACAGGAGGTATTTGAACTAACTAAATAGTAAGAGAGGGTGTTTGATACACAAATGGAGCATTTTAACATGGAATATTAGAGCTGATATAGTTTTTGGTGTTGGACGATTCCAAGGCATTATGATAAACTGTGTGGCTTAGATGAACTGAAGAAGGTGGCTGGAGATGAGGCGATGAAGGGAATGAGAGATCAAGATGTTGGATGAAGCGGATCTGTGGATGCTGAAGTCTGTTATGCTAATGACAGTAGTTGCAGTAGAGAAGAAGGCTTTGGGAGATGTTCTAGTCTTTAATGAATGAGGAGGAACATCCAGGGCTTAGTGGCTGAAAGAAATCAGAAAGTAATACAGCCAGGTATGAAACTCAATGGAGCAAGCTGGAGCCACAGACACTATTCTGTACCCTCTATTTTAAGACTGCTGTTAGTTTTTGGTCCTTATTACACTCTTCATTCCAGAAACCTCGAATAGAAAAACCGAGAGCTCATAGATAAATCTTAAGGAAAAGTTTTAAATCCTTCAGCCTAGGCAGTTAGCTATTTTATACCACCATATTTTGGGACAGAAATAAAAAAGCGAATCCAAATCCTCCTTTTATTAATATTACTAGGAGCAAAACTACACCAGATATGTCACAAAACTTTTCTGAATCTCAGTGTCCTCATTTGTAATATGGTGCTAAAAATACTCATCACAAAGAGGTTTTTATGAGAATCACATAGAAGTTGGCATGGAAAGTACCTAGCAGAGAAATGAACCTTTCCAATGCCTCTGTTTTCCCATGTATAAATGGGGTTAATAATAGTATCCATATCATAGAGGATTTGTGAAGACTAACTGAACCAATGTAGGTAAAGTTCTTAGATCAGTATTTGGCACAAGGTGAAGTTTATATCAGCACTGGTTATTTTTATCACTAAAACAACCATGAAGTACAAAAAATTATACTCAATTGAGCAATATTTGTGTTGAAATCATTTGTCTTCATTCATGGCTTTACGTAACTTTTCAGCAAGAACTCAGTGATCCTCTCTTTGAGGCAATTTATTAAATGGATAGAGAAAAGAGGTCTTGAGAATCTGAATCTCTTTGCATGGCCCCTGAGCTGCTTGGGAGCCCACAGGAGACCTCAGTCTCTCGGTCTTGCTTCTCTGTCCACAGTACCATGCAGGGCAGGCTGGGTGGGGGCAATGGCTTCCAGGAGGAGCCGCAAGCCCCCGATGAGCAGTGTGGTGGGGAGAGGCAGTGCCCCTCACCCCACCACCATTGCTCAGGGGCCTTCTTCTGGAGCCAGTCCTCCTTACCTCTGCCAGAGGGATGTCAAGCTAAGAAACTCCCCACAGGGAGGTTGTACTGCCAGAAAGCACCCACGCCTGCAATGACTGGAGTTAATTGGCCTTTATTTAATGTCAAGGCTGCTCTGATCTGCCTCATTAACACTGGTGACCACATGGTGGTTTTTTTTTTTTTTTTTTTGAAAGAAAGGAAAAGAGAGGAAAGAAAGTGAGAGTGAAAGAAAAAAAAAAGAATGTACAAGAGAAAGAAAGAGGAAGAAAAAGAGAGAGAGAGAACAGGATTCTTGTTCTACAGCCCGTGTTTTTTAATGACGATCCCTACCTTACCTAAGTCTCGATTTAAACAAAGTCACTTTGAAAATCTCTAAATCCCACACTGATCAATTTCTACTTATAAAAAAAAAATCAAAGTGTTCTCTGCTGGGTGGTCAGGAGCAGCACCAGGATCTACCACCTTCATGCTTCTCAGGCCAAGCAGGTGACAAGACTGTGGTCAGGATCAGGGAGCGGCTCGAGGCAGGAGAGTGCAAAACTGAAGCCAGGAAGTCAGTGACAGAATCCCAATTGTGATCACTCCCTTGTGGAGTCAGGCCTGCATGAAAAGCCTCCTCTGTACCTGCAGGGCCACTGCAGATGAGGAGCTTCCTGTTGCTCTGCAGGACAGCAGCTCTAGAGGATAAGATCCTTCTTAGGAAGCAAGATTCATGCTTTTTTAATACAGAGGGAGAGTCAGAGGGAAGAGGGGGAGGAGAAGCTTGAGGTCATCCCTCTAATGGGATAAACAGGAAGAGAAGGAACAGCTCCCAATACCTGTAGGCCCAGTGGGTTGTTAGAGGTGAGAACTAAGGAAGCTTTAAGTGCCAGGGGGAATAGGATAGAGTGGAGAATATTTTCATTATTCATAGCCACAAAATTCTTCTCCAGCTTTTTGTAGCAATCTAGATCCAATGTCGTCAGATGTTCAGGTATTTCAAGGGATCATCAGGAATTTAGATTTGTGTAAAGTCTCTCAATATTTATGTATTGGTGAGTCATTCACTACCTGTTGTTCTTAAATATTTGTGAGCCAGAACGTTGTCAGTCAAATATACAAGACTGCCGGTCAAATGCAACCTGGCATCTGTCTGATTGAGGCCTCTGAGCTGCAGCATCAGACTCACGCCTTGGTTTTACCTCTTTCAATACAGCATTCGGTAAATACAGACTAGAGTCAGACACCAGGCAAGGAGCTGGGTAGTTGTGATCATTCAAGTGTCTTGTGACGTCGATGAGGAGTTTGGACAATTAAATGATCACTGCTATGTGATGCATGCAAGGACAGGAATTAGCAGGGTCTTATAAAATGTTATGAAATTCAGTCTTAGACAGTTAAGCAAGGCTTCCTGGAAGTAGGGGTCAAGGCCAATGTGGTCATGATATCTCAGCAGAAGTTATAGCACTTCTTCTTTTTTTGAGATGGAGTTTTGTTCTTGTTACCCATGCTAGAGTGCAATGGCATGATCTTGGCTCATTGAAACCTCCGCCTCCTGGGTTCATGCAATTCTCCTCCCTCAACCTCCCGAGTAGCTGGGATTACAGGCACCTACCACCACACACAGCTGACTTTTTTGTATTTTTAGTAGAGACAGGGGTTTCACCATGTTGACCAGGCTGGTCTTAAACTCCTGATCTCATGTGATCCACCTGCCTTGGCCTCCCAAAGTGTATACTCCTTATATCTACTCTGTCTTCATACCTAAATCATCCCAAGAAAAGCCTAGCAAAAAAATAAAAGATAAACAAATGTTTTTTAAAAAAAACTTGAATACTGATATATTGATCCACAATTTTTGTGGCATATTTTAGTTGTTCTGCCTTTAGTGAATACTTGTTTCAACTCCCAAAATTTTATTTCCTGAGTTGTTTTTGTAATCTATTAAAGGGTCAAATGTCATGAGATAAATTCCACCTCCTAAAGAGGAGTTTAGCTTCATTCACTGTGTGGCTCTGGGGGATAACAGGCCAGGACGTCAGGAGAAGAAGCACTTCTTATTCTGACCAGTGACCTGAGACCATTTTTACCATCCCTGTGGAATTTATAGTCACATTGGGCTTAGAGGGCCTCATTCATTTCTGCAGCCAATGTTTTTGGGTGCAAACTGCATTGCTGATAAGGCTACCACTCTGAAATAAATGAATCAAGTAAAGGGTAAATTGACTTGAATCTTAACCCAAGCCAAATGCGACAGAAAAAGTTGCTTTTGAAAAGATGAAAGAATGTATTGCTAAAGCCAGTAGTGTTCTGATACTGCTGCTCCATATGCTTAGTAAACATAAGCATGCCTCTCAATTTCAGACTCAATCTATGTTTCCCACACTCTTCAGAAGCAAGTGTGGGTTGTGTGTTTTTCCTCCAGAAAATTCTTGCTTACAACTTTTTCCCACTTCTGGCAGACAAGTGGGTCAGGGTGTGGTTATTCATTATTTATTTTTTCTTTCTCATTCAGCAAATGTTTACTATTTAATTTCTTTTTCATTCAACAAATATCCAACAGTATTTGCTACTACAAGCCAAGAGCTGAACTTTTCAGTGTATAAATAATATCTAAATCCCAAAAGATGGGGGCAGGGAGGGGGGAAATAATCTCTTTAAGTACCCTCCATTCCTGTGGACCCACTGGGGTAGTGGCCTGTGCAAATGAGTCTGCTTAGCAAGCACAGCAAGAAAGGAAGTAAATATCCAGCTCTATTCTCACATAGAAATCAACATGGATTCCATAGCCCTTCACTGAACATCTGTCTAGTGGATGCAATCGAAATACCCTGGCTTGGCTGCGGTGAATACATTTTAAACAATCCTGCCAACTCCATTTTACCCACCCTGAGCTATGCAGGGCATTCTGTTCCGAGAACTTTGTAGTCTGAGACACCTGGCATCTTTGTAAACAATTTTTTGAGAAACAGGGCCCACTGGCCCATACATCCTGTACCTGCAACTGTATAACTGCCTACCCCACATCCTGAGTGAAAAACAACTTTAAATAGGATTTTGTTGTTAGGCACCCCCCACCTTCCCCTAACCTGCTCCTTCTGCTTCTGTAATAATCTGCTTACCGCCCCCTGACCCTAAACTGATATAAAAATATTGACTGCCCTTTGTTCTGGGCCAAGAGGTTTGAGTTCTAGCTGACTCTCGGATGCCGGCATTAAAGCGGACTCTCAACAAACTCAGAGCATGGTGCTTCTGTTTAAAGTTGCTCCGGTATAACACAATGTCCTGTGCTGGGAGCTGGAAGGCCATACAAAGGCAAAAGCTCTTCCCCAAGGAGTTTATAATCTAGGAGAAAAGATAACAACATGTACATAAATAACTAAATTACCAAATAGAGAGATATGGGGCCAAAAGAGGCCTAAAATAAAGACCTTTCCTTAATGGTTTCAGAGAGGACAGACTGATGCTTGATCATAGAGGACTGCAAAAGGCATCAGGGGTCTGGTAGCCTTTGTTCTAGGTCTTGTGAATGGCAGATAGGATTTTAATGGAGGTGGAAAGAAAGCACAATTCTAGAAAGTAAGGAAAGGACAGTGGGGAAGGGAGACATCAGTACTGAATATTATACTGAGACTTGCAGACAAGCCAGGAAACACAAACCAGGACTATTGAGGGCCTGATTAAAATTGTTAGGGAACATATAATGCAAATATTAATATGAAACAGCTTAGTAACATAAACTAAGCTTTGTTTTAGAATAATTTGACTGCTGTGTTCAGAATGTACTAGAAGCAAGTGATCCAACAGCAGGGAAACCACTTAAAATGATGATGATCATAACCAATATTGAAACAAAGACAGTAATGGTAGCACTTACATTGCACTTACCGAGGGCCAGGAATTATTTTAAGCATTTTTGCATGTAGTAACATATTGACCACTCCCATTCATTTAAAAAATAGATACTATTTTTAACCCTACTTTACCAATAAGAAAGCTAAAACTAACTTCACGAGCAGATGGTCACCCAGCAAGGAAGGGCAGAGAGAGGTTATGGACCAGGAAGGCAGGCAGATACTTGCTTCAACTCTCCACTCCGCTGTCTCACAGAGGAGCCAGTTCAACATCTTAGTGAGAAATGATGACAGCCTAAAACTGAGGAGTCGCAGTGGGGATGGAGGGGGCAGAATTTACACATAGGGACTGGGAACAGAGGGAGTAAACAGAGGAGGCCAAGCAGCTCTCACAAAGGTAGCAAGGTGACATGTCACAGCGTAGAGGATTTCAAAAAGAAAGAAATTATTACATAGAGTTAAATGGTACAGAAAAGTCAAAGCAGATTAGAATTTTGAAAGAGCTAGTGAATTGACTAAAAGGAATTCCCTGGTGCCTGTTAGGTCAGTAGTTTTAGAGCAGGGGTAGAGAAATACACTGCAGGCAGTTACGAGTGGATGAGCAATAAGAAAGATGGGCCATTGGACAGAGATGATTCTGTTCAGATTTTCATGGGAGAGAAATAATAAAATCGGAAATAAGAGTATGTGAAATTCTGATGGAGCTAAATAAATGATAGCTTTGCTATTACTACTACTACTACTATTATTGTTATTCTTATTGGTAGTTATCAAGGTAAATTATCTTTGCAGAGAAGGTTGGGAGAATGAAAATCAGCAGTAAATAGTGAGGGAAGAGAAAACATATTTGATTATTTGAACAAGTATATGAATATATCTGAATGGGCAGTCTCAAAGCTCATTATCAATTACTAGAAATATCCAAGTGGTAAATACCCTAGAGGGCTGCATTCCAATTCAGGTCTGAATTTTCAAGGATTCATCTGAAGGTTTGGTTTAAGCATAATAAATTCCCATTTTTGAATGAGACAGATCCCTGTATTCTAATGTTTTTTTCTGGGTGAATTTGTATCCAATATTAGATTTTGGTAGCTTGAAGATCATGAAACAACTCAGACCTTGTAATGGACTGAAGGTTTGTGTCCCTCCAAAACCCATATGTTGAAATTCCAACCCCCAAAAGATGGCATAAGAAGGCAGGGCTTCTGGGAGATAATTAGGCAATCAGAGAATAGCTCACATACACAGAATTAGTGCCCTTATAAAAGGAACCCCCAAGAGCTCTCTTCTTCTCCTTCCAAGAGGGGATACAGTGAGAAGGTGGCTGTCTGCAGCCCAGAAGAGAGCCCACAACAGAACCCGACTATGCTGGGTCCTTGGTCTCAAATTTCCCAGCCCCCAGTACTGCAAAAAATAAATTTGTTATGAGCTACCCACTCTATGGCACTTTGTTATAAGCCCAAATTAACTAAGACATACCCTAACATCTGTATAGACAGCCCTTCATAAGATGCATCAGACATGACACATGCTGAAATATGTTCACTGGATTGAGCAGACATGTTAGACCAGCTTTGCGGAGGACAACACCATAAGCAATGTTTCTCCTCACTTCCAAGGGCAACATCAAATCCTCAGCCTCCTTTTAATTTCTGCAGCTGGTGGTCCAACAGCATTATAATCATTTCTGACATTTCCTAGTCCTTTATAGCTTACGGCAGCTTTTCTCAGCTACAATTTTAGCATACCTTATAACAGTTCTCTTATGTAGCCAAGGCAGAGGGTGCAATCCTATATTAGAGAAGCGGAAATCCAGGCTGAGAGGTGTATTTCCTTGCTCAAGGCCATTCACATAGCAGGTGGGCCAGCATTCACACTCAGACCCCGTGCCTCTGCACCCCCTGCTCTCTGAAAAAACTCCTTCTAAAGAAGCAAAACATGCCATCTTGTGATTCAGAGTAAGATAACTTCTCTTTCTTTTTTTCTGCTATAACTGTGTTTGACCTCTTAGAGGTATTTAACCCCTCTTTTGGTCAGACTTCAATTACTGAGATTTATGTTCAGTTGTTTATGCCAAAGCATTAGCATATCCCAGATTTCACTGGTAACCAGGAAGGCAGTAATTACGCCGTTTACCAAACGAGTAGGTGCCCTCGTTATTTATCTCCGGGAAAAAAGTTTGTTTAGATTTTTTCATCGTTCATGTTTTTTCTCTTTAGTAAATAGTTATCCAGCTAAATTATTCATCACATCATCAGAGCGCTTCCTGGAGGAAATTCAAAAACATGTTATAATACCCTCAAGAAATGCATGTCAAAGCCTGAATGATTACTAAAGCATGAAAATGGGGTATATTAGGCATTTTGCAGTATGCGAAAGCAAAATAGGCCGGTCTGAGAATGATCTAGTATCACTATCTTCAGAAAAGGAAGATGGTCACTGCCCCAAGTCTTTTCTTTTAAAAATAAACCAATTAACACAGAAACTGCCTTTTACATCCAAGTGTAGACTACACAGAGTAAGTAGATCTATGTGAAAACTGCAAGGACACAGGGGCACTAACCTCAAAAATTTATTATTACAAGATCTTTTCCTCTAGTTCTCATTCATATGTCATACTTTCCTGAGGAAAAAATGCCCAAGTGTTTCACAATATATGTTAATTCAAAAACAAGCAGAAGACGGGGAAGAAATCAGGCTAATGCTACAATCGCTGGCACTTGCACAGATTTTTCAAAGTGTGAAGTAGGATAGATAAACACATTCTAACTTACCCAAGAGCATGGCAAATTAGGGAATGCTAAAATAAATAGATGATCAAAGGAGAATTTTATTAATGATTTCTAATATTTTTCAGATTTTCTTCATTCTATATCTTCCCAAAAATAAGAATTTTTGTGTGGTTAAATTCATATCTTACTTCTTAAGTTAGAAAACACCACACAAATAACAGCTGCTATCAATTGAATGTTTTTATTATGTCAGGTACACTTTATTTATATTATTAGCAATTTTTTAAAAATATTGAAAGTTAAGTGCCATGTTTCTCTTTTTATATTTGTGGAAGGTGAATCTCAGAAAGGCAGAATAATCCAGTCCAGATGATACTGTCCCTAAGAATAAATCCAAAATTCAAACCCATGTGTGTAGAACTTTTTCTCCATCTACTCTTTTCACCAACATATGTAAGTCCTTTATATCAGGGGTCCCTAACCCTTGGGCCATGGACCTGTATTGGTCTTTGGCCTGTCAGGAACCAGGCTACATAGCAGGAGGTGAGCAACCTGTGAGTGAGCAAAGCTTCATCTGTATTTACAGCCATTCCCCATTGCTTGCATTGCCACTGGAGATCTGTCTCTTGCCAGATGAGCCACAGCATTAGATTCTCATAGGACTGCAAACCCTATTGTGAAGTGCACATACCAGGAATCTAGGTCATGCTTTCCTTATGAGAATCTAATGCCTGATAATCTCTCACTGCCTCCCATCCCCCACAGATGGAACAGTCTAGTTGCAGAAACACAAGCTCAGGGCTCCCACTGATTCTACAATATGGTGAGTTGTATAATTATTTCACTGTATACTAAAATGTAACAATAATATAAATGAAGTGCACAATAAATGTAATGCACTTGAGTCGTCCCAAAACCATCGTCGCTCTCAGTACCCCTGGCCCATGAAAAAAATTGTTATCCACAAAAATGATCCCTGGTGCCCAAAAGGTTGTGGACCACTGCTTTACATCACTATACATACTAATAGAGCACTTCTAAAGCAAAATACTCTTGAAAATTCAAAGTAGAGAAGAAAATACAAACAAAATTATTTAGATTGAGAAGACCACCTATTCCATCGTCTTTATTTTTCTGATTAGGCAATGGCACTCCAAAAAATGAAGTCAACTGCCCAAAAATAGTTCCAGAACCTGGGTCTCCAGACGTCTAATCCAATGTTCATTTTTCTCACTCCCCCATCTTTCCAAATTCTAGATCTTACATTCTACAGAGTAGATGCTATGGTTCTCATAAGTGCAATGAAGAATTTAACAGGTAGATTAAGGTAATAATCTTTTTAAAGAGATCTGAAATTATCTGAGCTTCAGATAAAACAGCCATAATTGGGTTCTCTGCCAGATAAACAGTATGAATGCTATTGTCACTCTGTCGAAGCTGTGGGAAAGGGTTATAGGACAATGGAAAAAAATCACAATGGTATCTTTCTAGGCTTTTAGGTAAAATGCCTGGTGATGATGAAAAGAACATAGGATTCCAAATTTCCTTCTCAGATCTCAGTAAGCAACCATCTGCACACCTTCTTTTTTGACTATTAATCTCCTTGAACTGGTTCAGGAAAAAATAGCATCATAATTAACATTTAAAAAAATTAGTCTAACATAAATTTCCAAGAAGATCTTTCCCTCAGGCAGAAATTTCTATTAAATGCTATCCTTGAAAATATCATTAAATCCTATGTAGCAATTTATCTCCTTGTCTGTATAATGATATACCTGTAGTACCTAAAAGAAAATAAATATAAATTTTACTTACAATCACAGCTCAGTTAGCAGTTTCCTCAAAGTTAAAAACTTTGTGTAGTATCTGGAAGTCAAGATGTATATTTCTTTAAAAAATTAACTATAGGAAAGTTGGAGTAACTTATTTACTTAACCTTTATATAATCATGACAATTCATATTGAAAGAGTTATTTTCCTTCAGAATGTGACTACATTGCTACAATTTCTTCTAATTTCTAGGATCACTGTTGAAAACTGTAAAGTCATTTTGACTACTAATCCTTACGATTTAACTTCATTTTTATTTCTAAAAAACCTTAAGTTTTTTTTTTCTTTAACCCCAGTATTACAAATTTTCATAAATATGTGCCTTCAGTTTGTCTTAGCTTAATTTTAGATTGTGTTGGGGCAATTATATTGTAAATTTAAGTTACATTTTCTTTTCTTATTTCTTTGATTATGTCTTCTCCATTTTCTGTTTATTTTTCGCTATTAGAGATAATTTCTAGTTATCAGTAATAAACACGTTTACAATGTTTGCATTTACTAGAAGGCTGTTTGATTTTTTGCATATTTACTAAAAGGCTGTTTTATTTTTTACATATCCAATATTTTTACCTCTGGTTTGATTTCATGTTCTACCAACATATCACTTTAACTTTGGAGTGGGTTTCTTTTATATGCAGTAAAAGTTGTATGAAGGAAATGTGTGAAGCTCAGCAAAGCCCCTTCAACACAGTGCACAATGAAATTTTGTGGAAGGAAATAAGTACACAATGCTTTCTATCTGAGAGTTTCGCTTGTTTGCTTTTCTTAAGGATCAAGTAGATTCAACCTGAGACTTAAGCACAAGACGTAATGGGAAGTCCTTAACATTTTCTGTTCAAAAGGTAAGACACTAGGTAGAAATTCAGACAAGGAGTATCAGTGAGAAACAGACTGTGCATTTGCCAGTAGAATTCCCTTTCCAGCAAATCAAAATCTGTAAATAAGGCAGAAGTGGCCATATGGGTGGTGAATGGGTTCCCTGGCTGAGATGTACAGCAACATTTGGGAAGCACATGTACTTCACTTTCTCTTTCTAACTCTCTCTCTCTCCACCACAAGAATTCCAAAGTCTTCTTCTACAAGTAATTAGCTCTTTCCCTAAGTTGGAATATGCAACCCTATCCAGGTCTCAGCAAAATAATACTTCCAGCTTCTGCACTCCTTAGAAAGAATATTGTACCTATAAATGACTTTTTTTATTATTTTATTTTAGAAATAAATCATCTGAAATTGACTACATTTCACTTAGCACATAGTGGTTATTCAAAGAGAAAAATACGAGCCCAATAGAAGGGTGAATATCAGTGTCTGTTCTATTTAGAGAAATATTCTTAGTCCCTAATACATTTTGTGGCCCATGGTGGGTATTCAATAAATATTCCTGAAACTGCAGGCTTCTAACTTTTCTGGAGACATAATTCAGACACCACCTTTTGCAAAGGATATAATTTAAATAATTTAGAATTTTATGACAAGAAAATTCCAGAATTAGAAAAGGAAACAAAAATGGAGGCATCCACAATTGGAAGTTGGATTACATTTCTGAATGTCTTCTTAAAATATCATTTGTATTGCACAGGTTCTAGTTTTTCCTATCCCACTGTTAGGAAAGGCTTACAACAAATTATTTTAAAAGAATATCATTCACAATATAAATGTTGAACAGTTTTTCCCAGATAAAAATATTTTCCTTATTGAAGAAACAGGTTAATATAAACTATATCAACTAGGTATGTGCTGTGAATTTACATCACATAACCTTCAATTTGGTGGGTCTCTGACTGTCAGAGTCATATGGTGAGAAAGATCCTTCCAGTGCACTCGAGGAAATAAAATGCAGCGGCTGTCTATTGCTTTACACAGATGGTAATTGATAAATATGTATACTGAAAGACTTTGTGATGTACTTCCAAAGGAAAACTCATTCTTTAATGCCAAAATATTCCATCCTTATATTCTAAATCACTGGGGGAAATTAACCTCCATTACTTAGTATAATTAGTTTGACACTGATATAATTAGTAACCACTACAAAAGAATAAAGATTACAAGATCAATGTAAATAAAGGCCAATTATTTTACTTCTCTAAAGAAATATGGACTTTCCCCTTTTGCCATTAGTCACAGGCAGACAATTAAAAACATATTATGTGCTAAACTAGCTATTAATAAAATAAACAATGTGTCTTCCTTACAGTTAACATTTAGCTTAGTTGTCCTTAATGTAAGAATCCGGGAATGGCCGGTGGAAGACAGAAGGAAAAATTAAAAAATTAAAAGGACTGAGGGCCCAGTTAAGCTAGGCACTGATACCCCCTTGCATATTGTCAGATAGAGATATTTTACTGATAAAGACACAAGTTTAGAATTATAATTCAGCTAGATTCTCAAAGTAGGAAATGTCAGAGCTGAATCTGATCTTCTGTGTGGCAAACTCTCCTATATACTACTGCTCCCCTCTCAATTATGACAAAGAAATTATTTTTTAGGGATATTTTTATACAATTCATCATTTAGATATCATCTATAATTCAAATGCAATGTTGTCTTTTCGCAAGTTTTTCTCCTAAACCCTTCAATTATATCACTTCTCTAATGTTCATAGAACAGTATAAATTTACTAGCTCAGGGAATCAGCAGACTTATTTTCTCCCAAAACCTCAAGGAATGTCATCTCCAAAATGTGTGCACCCGTAAAAAGAACCTTTCCTCTTGCAGTTTGTTTGTCCAGCATTTGCTTAAGAAAGTTACAAAATTATAGGAATAAAATATTATAACAGCACTCAAAAAAAAAAAAGAACCTTAGAGGCTTCTACTTGCCTATGCCATAATATTGTCAAAAATAAAATGATCTCCACAAAATTGGAGCCTTGAGCAAATGAGGGAGAAGAAAACTCAACCAATTAGAATATTTTTAATAAAAACTGACATAAACCTTCTCTAAACACACTTGTATCAACATTCATAAAGAGAGATCTAATGCCATTCCATTTGACTGAAATCCAAATCTATTGAACTTTCAGACAAAGTAAATAGCCTATTTATTCTGGAATGAACTTCAAAATCAGCTAAGCATTTCACTTGAGGCCATCTTCCTCCACTAGATTATCCCCTGAAATAGCATCAGACATCTTTCTGTGGGCACTTGGGTGACTGATTGAAAAGTCTTTTTCCCTTACGAAATTAGGAACCATTTTGGACTCTTCAGCTTCCCTTCAGTTCTAGCTTATGCTTCAAATATTCCATTCTTCAAAAATCCTTAAGCAATCATCATTTAGCAGAAAATAATTCTATTAAAATCATATAATGCTGTAATAAAACATGCATTTTATACTCATCTTAAATCTACACTTTCATCTTTGTATTTGGAAAAGAAACAAAAGTCTGTGAATGATTATGTTTTCTTTCAAATGCATATAATTTACCAATTCAAAAATATTATCTTTAATAGAGAATTTCTCTTTAGCTTTAGTTTTCCATTTAAACTGACAAAATCATATAATATTATATTGATAGTGGTATATTAATTGCTGGGCAAAAAAAGAGGTATTTTTTCTTTAAATATTCAATGTAAAATCCTATGTCATGTCAGTTCCACTGAGAACTCTAGGCTAAAGCAGAAATAACAAAAGGAAATGTGCCTTTAAAGACTCACACAAATAGGAAAGACTTTTTTTTTTAATAAGATTCAAAACAGACATAAAATATGACTTGCACTCATTAAAAAAATACCAGTATTCTCTATTATGGGAAAGGCATTATAATATTAAGAGTCACTTTTCTTTCCCTAGAAGTTAAAAATAACTTTCTTTATGTGAATACAATGCAAAAATATTTAAACTATTTCACTGTTTAATAGATCATATTATAAATACTGACTCACATTATATATAAAAATAAAACTGGAACTAAGCCAGCAGCAGATAAAAAGGTGGAATAAAAAAATCTAAATCTAAGATATAAATCTATAGATATAAAAAAAACTATGAGAAAATATTTTTATGACTTGGAGGAAGTGAATAACTTTTAAAACAAAGGCAGCAAAAAAAATCATATATTACAGAATGAGGGAGGATATTTGTGATATTTAAGACTGACAAACAACTAATACTTAATGATAACAGGTAAACAAAGAGATGCTTAAATTAAATGGTAGTCAGATAAATTAAAACAATAGCTATCATATATACCAATTACATTGGTGAAAAAAAAAATGGTTGTAAAGACACAGAAAAACCTTTAGATTATATGGTACAACCTGGCCGGGCACAGTGGCACATGCCTGTAATTCCAGCACTTTGGGAAGCTGAGGTGGGCAGATCACCTGAGGTCAGGAGGTCGAGACCAGCCTGGCCAACATGGTAAAATCCTGTCTCTACTAAAAATACAAAAATTCACTAGGCATGGTGGCTCAAGCCTGTAGTCCTGCCTGGGCAACAGAGCAAGACTCCTGTCTCAAAAATTAAAAAAAAAAAAATTAAAAAAATATATGGCATAACCTAATAATAATTCACTAAAAATCAGTGTCACGGGCCTTATAACAGAGGAAATTCATTCTTAGATATATCCTGTATATCCCAAATAAATAGTTGCATAAGTCTATATGAAAATATGTACTTTAGCTGCAGAGTTATTTATGATGGTAGAGGGTTAGAAGAAAACCAGTTTTCCATTACTGGAGAGAATCATGCAGCAATGAGAAGTGATAGATTAGATGCTCACACAACAAGGTGAGCTGAAAAATAGAATATTTAATCAAAAAAAGTGGAAACTGGCATCAAGTAAATAAAAAATGCATGTAAGAACACACACAAATCCAAAGGTATACATTATATAAATTAGACTGGTTGTATCAAGGTGATAAAGGAAAGGAGAATGGGGAAAGGGTTGGGGGAGAGAAAGAAAAGAACTGGATGATACAAAAAGTCAGAAGGCAATCAGCAATGAAAAGAACATGAGCTTTGATGTTTTAGAAACTTGCAATCAAATTCTAACAGTCACTTACTACCAGTGTGACTTTGAGCAAGGGAGTTTTCTGTATGACTCTTCCCCACTAGCAAAATAGAGATAATAGTTGTCACTTCATGGATGATGAGTAAACGAGTAAATACTTGATATTTACGTACTCAAGAATTTTTTCTTTTTAAGCTTTTTTAGAAATGGCATTTATAGTTGCCTATGTTACAGGAGTGTTATCCTTATTGATGCCTATATATATATATATATATTTTTTTTTTGAATTCATGTTTCTTTTGCTGAATTCTAAAATGGGGAAACAATACTACAAAAGGAATATTCATGAGCTATGGACAAATTCAACCTATGTAAAAGCATTTTATAATTCCAATTAAAATTGAAATCCTTGTTTTGTGTATCACTCTGAGATATGCAGCTAAAGTAGAATATTAGCTTTAAGATTATTACCAATATATTAAAATCAGTATCTTCAAATTTAAGATTACAGAGAAACACTGAGATTGCTGAAAGATATCTTAAAATGTTTCTTTTACAAATTGAAACCTGACACCAATACTTTTTCTTATTACATTTTGTCGTGCACTAAATCTCAAAGAGAATTCTCCAAGCTCTTTGAAAATTAAAATGCTAAGGAATGAAGCAACAAAATGCACTTACTTTGTCCTGTTACTAGATTTGAGAAAAGCATCATCTTGAACGGGACTTATCTTCTTAGAGTAAAAGTCATGTAAGGACCTCTGTTCACCTTTTAAATCACTGATATATTCACAGCCTTCTCAGGAAATATACATTTCTATTTACAGACCAGAATTTCAGCCAGCCATTTACACTCAGAGGAAAATACACTGGGGAGAGGTAAATATGCCCAAAAGTCATTGTTGATTGATTGAATGATTGATTCATTCAAGAATAATGTATTAAGCACTACTATATGGCAAAAAAAATGAACTGGGGCTGAGCATATATTAATGAATGAAGTCGACATAGTTCAGCCTTCACAGAGTATACAAAGTAGTATGACTGTCAAACAAAAGGAAGTAAATACTATCTATCTATCTATCTATGAAATTACAAATTGTAGTAATCATAAGCAGGAAAAACAGGATTCTAAGAAAAAGAATGACAAAAAGAACAGAGTATTCATAGAGTTTTCCAACAGTATAATTTTAACTGACACCTGATGGATATAAAGAATGACCTTTGCAAAGAGAGGCAGAAAGTTTTACAGAGAGGAGCCATAAAATGTTCCAAAGTGCTGAGGCAGAAAATAATGTGGTCTTTAAAGCTACCGACATCAGTTCATGAGACCTTGAGCCTGGTATACTGTGAACAAACTCCAAGATATGCAACTAATTTAGAGACATCTCCATGACAGCCTGTAGACCACTGCATAGGGATCTGATATTGTATCAATCTTCATGGAAAATCATTAGGAGTTTTTAAAAGACATTGTCTGATATATGTGTTTAAGAGTTCTAGTTTTCATATGGAAAAGGAGGTAGAGGGAGACCGGGATGAAAATTTTTCAATCACACCAGGGAAAAGAAAATAATGGTTTGAGAAACTAATCATGACTGAGAAACTAAATGAGAAGTGGATGGATTAAAGATATATTTCAGAGGGTTTAAAGATGCAGGAAATAGCAGTAATGACTCAGAGTTCTGGCTTCCACAGTATGGCAGATTGTAATGCAACGTACAAGGATGGAAAGACTGAATGAGAGGATCAGAAATCACGAGGAGCAGGAAATTTAAAGAAGCACCCTGGCTTTCACACCCCTGGAGACTAGAATTCAGGTAACTGAGAAGCAGGGATTCCTTTAGCAGTTTGGAGTGGAAGTCACAGGCCTTGGTTGTGAACAAAACTGACTTCTACTGACCACTTATGGTGAGTTATGGGCTGTGCCAGCTTCTTCCAGTTGTGCTATCTCATTTACTTCCTGCTACAGTTATGGAAGGTGGCTGTGATTAGCTGCATTTAAAAGATGAGGAAATTAAAGGTCATATTTTATATCTTGTTCAAATCTCTCGGCAAATGACAGAGATACAATTCTAACGTTTGACTGTAAAAGTACAGTGTCCAAACCTATCCTCAATTTAATGATTAGAAACAGTGAACACATGAAACCAGTGAGAGTGAGGGTGTGTGTGTGTGTCTGGCAGGGATGGGACATGCTAAATAATGCTCATCATAGATCCAGTTCTTCTGTCATCTAAGAAAAGCAAGGAGGCAAGTCTCTATTAATACAGAGGCACAATGCGGACTCATTCATGCATGATAAAATGTCTACCAAGTGACACATGCTGGACAAGTATCCGGGTCTGCAAAAGAGGCACAATCCCACCTATTATGCAGCTCAGAGCCTAGCAATCTGTCATTCTCAAAATACAATTTTCTTTACACAGTGCCACACCAGTAGGCTAGATTAGCCATGCACACGCATGATTCACATACAAGGTCAAAATGCTGTGTGCTACAGGAGATAAAGCACCAGGTGATAGCGCTCTATGGGAGATAAAGTGCTATAGGAGGCAAAACAATACAGGCCTTAAGAGCAGTAGGAGATTACCTGGGATGGAAAGGTCACAGAACACTTTCTTTATCGATTAAGTAAATGCCTGGAACATAATAGGGTCTGAACTAAATGATATTGGAAGATGTAAACAAAATCCATTTTCCCCTGAAATTAATTAATAACGTATAGAGACTTTAGAAAAATAAACTCTTCTAGTACTGTATCTAAGGCTCAGAATAAAGAAGATCATATTCTAGTCTGAAGGTTGGCAAACTTTTCCTGTAAAGGGGCAGATGGTAATATTTTTTCAGCCTTGTGAACCCCATTGTCTATTCTATATCCATCAACTCAATACTAGTATTTTTGCAGGAAAGTAGTCATGAACAATATGTACATGAATGGGAGTAGCTGTGTTCCAAAAAATGTGTTGCTTACAAAAACAAGTGGCAGGCTGGATCTGGCCCTCAGGTCATTGCTGGCCAACCCCTTCCCTAGTCTCATTGCTCCCCAAATTTAATAGAATTATCTGTCACTCAAGTTGCTGGGAATGCAAGGAAGACACGGAGCCTAATTAGGATATGCCAGATAAAAATTTATTGGAAAAAACAGTTGTAAGTTGAGACTGAAACAAAGCCTACTTTCTTGAGTCTTTCTGCTAAAATAAGAAACATAAACACATCCCAATTACAGAGTAAGATGGCAAGCATCGCTGAAGGGAGAAAGTTATCAGTGGAGAGCCACTGCATGGCGTGGCCACGACGACAGCAGGTAAGGTAAAGTGGAGGCTGCCTTGTCAGCCAGACATCTCAGCTCCCTTTCCAGCCTCTCCTGACTTGCCTTGGTAAAAAGATTTCAGTGAGTTGGAGCCACTAATAGAAGCCCAAATCCCAGTTAACTTTTACGATGCTATCCCTGCTGTGGCTCTCGCTCATTTTTCTCTTTCATGTTTTGTTAATAATGATTGCTCTATTTTGAATAAAAGTATTGTAACAAATTGAACATAAATCATTTATTCAACATTTATTTATTGGGTATGTCCTGTATGTGCCTACCATTGAGTGCCTATGATGTTACTACTCTGTGGCGGAGCTGGAGAACTGAGGGTGAGAAAACCATTTACATTGTCCCTTACTCTCTTGGAACACAACGTCCGGATGATAAAACACAAAATAAGGTCACAAGTAAATGGAATTGCAACTGTGATCAACTGCTTTGAAGGAAACAGACAAATTGCTGAGATGGAAAATACCATGGGAAGGGAATAATTTACAAAGAGTAGGCAGAGACAGTTTTTCTATGGAGATCTTTATTTAATTAAATATCCTTTAAATCACGACCAGAAACAAGGTTCTAGAGACTCTTAAAAGACAATAGGTATTGGAGCACAGTGAACTCGGGGAGAAAGAAGTGTGAAAAAAGTTATATTGGAAAAACAGAAGAGAACAGGTTATGCTGGGAGGGCATATGGACCCTGGTAAGGTTTGCATGTTTCAATCTGAATACAGCTAAAAATCAATGAGAATGCTTTTGACTTGGGGAGTAATGTAGTCTGTTTTGCCAATATTAATCAAAAATGGTTTGTAGAGCAGCTAGGAGTATAAGTGTGGATAATATGACAGGAGGGTACTGTAACAGAAGAGGGGTAAGATGAAGTGGCTTGCTTGGTGCAGGGTGGTGGCAATGGCAGTAGAAGTATAGGGGAGTTGCCGAATTTGATATTTATGTTGAAGAAGAACCAAGTTTTGTGGATGGGTGGATGGTTAAAAGGTTTTAAATGTGGGTGAGTAGGTGGCTGTGGGATAGGAAGGGAAGTGTAATGGAATTAAAGAAGCCAATGGTTTCTGGTTTGACCTCCTGGTTGGCCTGATGGTGCCATTTATCTTGAAAGGGAAGAACAGGGGAGAAGAAAGAGTGGGGAGGAGAACCAAGAGGTATGTTTTGGACATATTTGAAAACTCATGGGTCAAAGAGGCAGTTAGATACACAAGATTGAACCTCAGGCAAATCATTAGAATATAGATGGCATTTTAGGCTACTGGATTGAAAGTCATGATAGGAAGAAAGTGAGGGAAAAGAAGGCCCAGAAAAAGGTTGTATTGTAGATAAATGTATATTTAAATTTTCTGTACCTTGTGATGTTTTGATATCTTAGAAAATCTTTCTAACTGGGGAGAGACTGCCTTTACCTGAGGCTAGCCAATTCTTAAGGTAGGAAAGGGACCAGCCTGAAGCATGTTTTGACATGCAAACTAACCAACCCAGAGCCACACTTCCTCTACCTTGCCCATATGCCCCAGAAACAATATTCTTCTGCCTTAAGCAATCCAGGGCTAGGTACCAGGCAACTAGGGAACACCGCTGTTGCACAAAGTCTGGAGAAATTATCCAAAGTAGCCAGTCCTAAACTGTTCATCCTATCCTGCCTTACCTTTCTCTAGGAAACCCAGTAAATGCCATACCTTACAACTTACCTTGCTCCTGTTACAGCCTCCTGACCACTCTGGTCTTCCCTATGTGGCCATGTATGGCATGCCTCCTGTCTCTAGCACCTGTGAGTAAAAAATTCTTTATTTTCCCGGGTCTCTCCTGTGTCTCCTCTTATAGCCCCATCTGACTGATTTTCGCATGAATGCATACAAAACAAAATTTCTGAGAAATCATACTATTTATAGATGCTGCAAAAGAGATAAACAATGAAAGTCCATATTAGTAACCAGAAAAAACATCAGAAGCCTGAGGTACCTGAAAGAGACAGAAAAATGAGATCTGGAATTTGAGGAGAGCCTGTTAGGAGAAGAGCCATCTCTGCTATAAGCACAAGAACAGAGAGAGAATGGGGATGTCAGGAGGGTGTCCCAAGGACAACATACAGGATTTTGCCACTTTTTTTTTCCCAAATGTCACAAAAAATTTGTGATCCATATCGACTGTTTTTTGTTCCAGGTCTCTGATAAGTAAGTCATCCAATCCATGTTAAAACAGACTGGATTCTTGCATTGTAAGACTTAATTTATATTTTTATAAGATTCTTTTAGCTGCTTCCACCAAAGCCCCTTTCCCCCTGCATACACTGGAACTTATCTTGCATATTCTATTTATTAGGATACATAAGGTGTGTTTTCCTTGCTGGACATGGGGGCATTAGAGAGAAAGGACTCTATTTTTTCCTTTCTATATCCTACCAGCCAACTGACCATCTGATTCTTTACAAAATTGAGAGACCTACTACAGTAATTTGCAAATGGACCTCCAAATTTATAATACCTGCTCTTAGTGCTACACTTAGTGTTTTAGTTCATGTAGGAGTCAGTGAAGACAAAGCGTGAATAACCAAAAACTTGAAAGATAAAGTTGCAAGCCGTTTGTTAAAGATATTTTTAAATGTTCTTAATTCAGAAACCATTAATCTGATTTAAGAGAAAACTGTTTAAAATTTTTAGAGAATTTATGAAGACATATCTTTAACGGAGAAAAAGACAATGATATGTAACATTTTGAAATTAATCATGTTTTAGCAGTCTTCTATGTGCTTACTAATTTTTATTAATAGTTTTCACACACTTACTCTCTAATCATTTCTCTTATTGCATTGCCTAATTTTAATTGTTTACATACTTTGTTTTCATACATTTCTATGTCTTTGCATGTTTATGCTATGCTATTTAATATATCACCTTTTGGTGGCATTTTTTTGTCTTCAGCTATAAAAGATGAAGAACTCACCATATGTATCCTGCCTCTCACCTTCTCTTAAACATTTCATCCCAAATTGTATCTGATAAATTATTTTCATGTTATTATCTATCCTCTGTAACATTTTCATTCTTTTCTGTAAACATAATTCTCATATTTTTACTTATTACTGCAGTTAGAAATATTTAATATTTTCAACATATTTAATGTTTATCAACAGTTCTTTTGCCATAATTTCTCTATTCATTTTCATTGTCAGAATATTCTTAAAGGAATCTGGCAACTAGATTCTGAGCAGTATTATATGCTGGAAATTGTTTGTCAGTTGTCTTACTTTAAAAGATACATTGGCTGAGTTTATGAACCTGGGTTACACTGCCTTTTCCTGAGGACACTGAAGAGTGTCTTTCCTGAAGACCTGTTCTTTTCCTAATGTGGAATGTTACTGAGAGCAATTCTGAGGTCACCCTTCGTTTAGGACTTGATCTCCTTTCAAACTCCCCAAAAGATTCCCTGTTCTAGTTGGCCTTCTACATTGGTGGTTTCTGAATGCATACTCCAAAGAACTTGAGCATCAGTGAATTCTGGTATCTTTTGGGAGCCCTGGAACTAACTATCCCTTGAAGATACCAATGGATGGCTGTGTTTTAAAAGGCAAGTAGATTAGGATATTGATGGCGACTATTTCGCATAAATTTCTTTCAGAAAGTTGGGCTTCCAAACAAAAGAGTCAAGTCAAAAACATTTATTCTCAAAACTTCTTCACATCTGAAAATAATAACTTTAAGTGTTTTTTTTCCTCCATATGTTAATTTCTCCTTTTCAGGCACACAATTATGTGTATGCTGAACTTTTCTTTTTTTCTGTTTGGACTTTCTGACAAATTATTTCATCTACCCTTACAATTGTTTTAACTCATTGTTTATGTTGATTTATTTTGCTTCATTTTTTTAAATCTTCACATGCTTTCTGATATTTTTAGTTTCTATTCTCCTTTAGGTTATTTCCAACGTTAACTTTCATTTGTATGTTAGATTTAACATTATTTGTTACTATTCTTTCCTATACATAATATGGTTTGCTTGTGTCCCCAACCAAAATCTCCTCTTGAATTGTAATCTGAATATAATCCCCATGTGTTGGAAGAGGGACCTCAAGGGATTAGATCACACGGGCATCTTCTTCATGTTGTGCTTGTGATAGTGAGTGAGTTCCCATAGGATCTGATGGTTTTGTAAGAGGCTTTTTCCCGCTTTTTCCCGCTTTGTTCTGCCCTTCTCTCTCCTGCCACCATGTGAAAAATGACATGGTTGTTTCCCGAGGCCTCTCCAGCAATGCAGAACCATAAGTCAGTTAAACCTCTTTCCTTTATAAATTACCCAGTCTTGGGCAATTCTTTATAGCAGCATGAGAACAAACTAATACACTAACTTTCTTGTTTTATCTCCTTCAGAGTCATTTCCTTCTCTTTCCTTTCTATATGTCTTTCTGAATTTCTTTCCCAAATGTCTGCTTTGAGACATTATTTCAAAGAAATTATTGTTTTGCTAATGTATATTGCTTAATTTAGTAATATATTTGGGAATTAATTTCATTTTCCCCATGACAAAATTTTGCTGGTAAATATTTTTCAACTGCTTTCTATTCTTATTATTTTAATACCTTGCTATTCGTGCTACAGTGGTCCCTTTTTCACATGGTGGGTCTTCACAGACTATATGCTGGAAATTTATCTTTGAATATGGTTAGTATTTGGAACTATGAGAGGAGGGTCAGAGTGGGATATAGCACAACAGCAATTTTCAGGGGCTGACCATGAAATGCCCTAAAGTAGATTCCTATGTCTAGTTTAGCCTTTCATTCTCCCCAGCCAAGAGAGAGATGTGACTCAGGACTGCTTCTGAAGGAGTCTCTCTTCTAGCTTGCTCCACTGTCTGGCTCCTTCCATACAAGTGGTGAGCCTCAATGGCTCCTCCAATCCTCCAGTTGCTTTGTCATGTTCAGTGGCTTCCAGGCATGCACTTGCCACAGAGTTGATTGTTACAAATAAAAGATTGGTTGCTTAGAAGGGTATACTGTCTACTTCTGAAACTGCATACTGGGCTCTGGAGCCCTTCTTCCTATATTTGGCTACCTATATTTGAATCTGGATTCAATAAAGTTTGAATTTCCTTCTAGTTATTTTAAATTAATATTCATGAGGAAAGGGGGCTGTATCATCATCACCATTTTAAGTCCAAAAGTCTTCTATAGTACAAAAATGTTTCATATCTACAGATTAATTTGTCCTTACACCACATCCAGTTATATTCAATGTGGTAACCAATACTGTCCCAAATTTTAAAAAATGAAAAAAAGTCCAGGGAAGTTATGTGGTTCATCTATGGCCACACAGCAAAACAATATCATATTTGAATGAAGAATTATGTGCTTGCTTTCTAGGTTAACTTTTATTTCCATTTAAAACATGACCACACGGTTGTTTAGTATTTTTCTCCTAGAAATTTATCATAATGCTGTACCCCTAATGAGGGGTACAATATGTCAGCAATTTAATCTGTGACTCACATTTATAAAAAGCCCCAAATTTGAACCTGAATTCAACTCTATAACACCCACCTAAATTTATGTTTACAAATACTCTTGTGAATCACTCACTCCTATTTTATTGTATTTGGTGTCAAAGCATTTAATTTTTAAATCTTTTTAAAAATTGCATTCATAAATTAGAAGTATCCCAGGTCTCTCTATGGGGTCTGGGTTTTGCCCTTCTTCTACAGTTATGTGAGGAAGGCCCTGTAGATAGTTTCTTCTGAATATACAACCAGGGGCCTCTGAGACATCAGGGACCATCAACAGGTACCCTATTATGCAGGTGATCTCTTGTCTAAAAAGTGAAATGATGAGTGGAACTTTGAAGCTGACTGTCAGACTTGAGGATAACTTAATTTAAGTGGTAAGTCCCTTGAACTGAAATGGAAAATGAAGGCTGCCCCCTAACACTAGAGCCCTGGGAAAGAATTAATAAGGGAAGTAATAAGATATTCTAGAAAGATAAGAAGTGACAGAGAAGTGGAAAGGGTAAAAGGCCCACCAGTGTTTCCTGGAGTAATATTTCCTACAATGTCACCTGCCAACACCATGTTTTTTATATTCAATAAAAGTATTTTATTTAAGAATCATTTACTGAATCTTCTCCACTTTGCTATTCTCTTTCATTATGAAAATCATTCCCAGAGTTTGTCAACACCATTTATCAAGTGCTTCTAATCAAAAACAATGACAAAGCAATATTCAGATGGAAGCATCAGTGTTGTATCTCAAATACAATTTCATAGCTCTTCTTTGTCATGAGATGAAATTAGATATAAGGTAAAAAGATAAGCAAGCTGAGAAAGAAAAATCCTTTAAGCTTTTTCCCTTAAACCCAGCATCAAGTTCAAAATCAATAAATAATACAATAAAATAATAATAATATAATGACCCAGTTGCCAAATGCAAAAGGGTGAGTCAGCTTTCAGGAGCTTAGGAAGTTTTCCTGCAGTGTGACTCTATAAAGACAGAGAAAGCCCCAAAGAGCCACAATATAATGAATGATTCCACATTTAAAGTCATTAATGCAAGATTCAGTATCTGGAAAGAGGAAAAAGCAGCAGTGATGATTAACTGAAACACTCCTGCACTTGCCAAGATACAAACAACCCAAGTACAAGCTGCAGGGGGTGGAACTGAGGAAGAATAAGGAAAGATGACTTTCTCATGTCTGGACCATGAGACAGCTGACAAAGGAGACAGACATGAAAGTATCATACCTGCCGCCAACATGTGACTCTTTGTGGATTCACAAGAAGGCAAGCAATATGTTATAGCACATATACAGAAAGGACAAGACAAATTTCCTATCCTGAAAAGAGAATTGGCTCCACATTTGTCAATTGAGAGTTTCTGGGAAATGTGTGTCAAAGTTTTCCCAAAAATAACAACAATAATGGCTAACAATTATTGAGCACTGAAAGGGTAAGAAAACCATCCTGGAAGTATAGAAACTATAGTTCCACTAGATGGGGATTTGAATCTGGACAACTAACTGTGAGATTTTGCCCAAATTACATGAGCAATTTGAATCTCAGTTTCCTAATTATAAATGGAGACAAATAACAACTTTCAAAGAGTGGTTAGCATTAAATACAAAGATGGATTCAAATATATAGCATGCACAATGCCTGAAGTGTGTTAAGAACCCCATCAATATTTGCTAGCATATGACCTTCTAATAATTATCCTCACAATAATTCTAGGATATAGGAACTAGCATTATTTTTTAAATGACTAGCAAAACTTAGGGTTCATAGAGGTTTAGTACCTTGTCAGTGGTGAAAAAGCTAATAGGTATAGAAGGAGGATTCAAATAAAAAGCTCACAAGGACCCTAAAAGCAGCATTGGAGGGTGTGCCTCCAGACAATGCCTTTCTGCACTTCTAAAATACTGGGTTAGGTTTACCTGCTTTTCTGGGATGTGTTCCAGAACTGCAATGGGTCCTACACATGATCTAATGTCCTCAGTTTCTATAAGTGGGAAGAAAGCTGAGAAATTCTTGATGTACAAATGAGTAAGTCATCCCTGGTGAGGAAAATTGGTCCCAAAGAGGAGCCACAGACAGATCTCATTTAGTATCCCAGGAGTAATTGTTCCTGCTTTAGGGAAAACTGGATGCTGAAGTGTTTATTTCCTTAACATGTTGATTTAAAGTCTGCCTTTTTTCAATCTTTTGAGTTATATATGGATAGGTTCTTGGGGTAAAATGTAAGAAAATTAGAAATAGTATTGTTTTTGGAGATACTAAAATGACCCTATTTCAAGTGGAACAAACAGCAGCTAAAAAGTAATACCAGTCTCCACAAGATAATAAAGTAGAAGGTACAGGGGTATGAAGAGAGCTTACTAAATGACATTATGACAGAAACATACCACACCGTCTTAATAAAGTTCAACAAAATACTAAAGTAGAAGCAAAAGGCAAATAACACTAAGTAAACTACATATAAACTTTCTCTTAAGCATTCCACTGTAAACATTACTTGGTGATTTTATTTTAAGAAGTGAAAATGCATGGAGGGGATTCCAATTCTAAGGAATATCCTAAGACCTTACTCAATGCCTTGGACATAGTTAATTACATCTGTGTGGGGCATGATTTATCCCTTTCTCATAATCATATTAATAATTACTCCGAGTTTAATTATTTGCACTAGATGTGTGTGTGTGAAGATGTGCACTTGTGTATATGTTCATCTAGTGCTTTTATGTTACTCATGTTTTCTTTTTCATACTGTTGTAGTGTAACATGCCCTTCATTAGGAACCAAGCCTGTGCCCTGGCCTGTTATATTTGCTCTACCCACTGAGCACCCTCTCACCCTCTATTTTTATCTGAAAGAAAGACAATAATATCTACAATTCAAGGTGCTATGTGCCTGAGAAATAATTTATACTTAGAGTCTATCTACTATACGTCAGTGTCTAATTAATGTAGCTTCTAGTGGTAATAACAAGAATAGTAGTATATATGTTTTAGAGAAACGATGTTCTTTCTTTGCAAATGACAGTCAACTGATTTTAGGTGTTAATACTGTAGTTAGAACTTGTAATTTTTTAACATGCATCTCTTTTGTCTTCTATTTTACCCATTAGCATTTGATGTACCATTTTTATTTATCTTTTGGGTTCTTAGTCATAATCCTACACAATTGCATTTTTTTTCTTGCTAGTACACACATTTAAAACAATATTTTCCTGCTAGTTCATTCTTAATAGTATACTGAAGATTGTGAGGTCCGGTGATTTTTATTCTTAACATTCTTTTCCTTAATGTTTAATAAAATTTTTACTATTAAAATAATAAATAATTGTAGCAGCAATGGTGAAGTGAGTTATGTTAATATTATTCTTGTTTGTTTTAGAAAGTCTCGAATTTCTACATTAAAGGTAATGCTTGCTGAAACATTTAATTTTTCCTCTGTGAAAAAATAAACCCTCTTTCCTATTATTTTTACGTGCTTATGATGAATAGCTATTGAATTTTTACTAGATACTTTTTTAGCAATTGAGATAATTATATAGATTTGAACAATGTTTTATTTTGATGTGTTCTGTTAAGTTAATAATTTTCCTGGTATGATATCACTTCAGCCTTGTAGGGTTAAGTCCTGTAGATTTCAATGCATAAGGCTTTTCATGTCTTGCATCATATTTGTAATACTGTAGATGTTTCCATTTATTTGCTTATTCAACCAAATAATTATTAAGCAAGGACTTACTTAAAAGAATTGTGCTGAGTTCGGCAGAAGTTCAAAGATGAATACAAGACTCACTGTTGTCAAGACAGTCTATTTGAGGGGTGGACATGAACACAGCTATACTAGTAGTCATACTGCTTTCTGCGTCCTAAAAGTGCTTTTTTTATTCATAAAATGATATTTATTTACTTTTTACATTCTAGAAGCTGTACTTGAAGCAGAAGGTAACCTAACAAGGAAAACAGCATGGTGCTACCTTCAGGGAACGCCTAGTCTAGGGGAAGACAGCCAATAATCACATAACTGCTCTTATCAAATATTTGACCTCAAAAAAGTATTAGTTACCTCCTAGAATCCAGGCTCTGTTTTAAGTGCTGAGAATATGGCAATGAACATAAATGCCTAAACTCTGCAATATTGGTGCTCACATACAATTGTCCCTGCATGGAGGCCAGGCAGCCTAGAATGACAGGAGGCCTTGCTCTCATGTGACGGTATCCCTGGAAAGATGACACAACTGGCTTTCTGATGCTGTTTCATACTTTGGTCCAGAATCCTACAACACTTTCTGTTGCGATAAAACATAGGTTATGTAGAAAAGGAAACAGATTCACTTTGTATCTCTCACAGGTTGTGTCTCAGCCAAAAAAATAATAGTTCTGCCTATAGACCTAAGGTGTTGCTTTCTGGAAGTGCTTGAACTCTGGTTCCTTTTCCTTGGTATTCCTGTCCTCCTGCTAGCTGACTACACTTATAAGAGAAAAGGTATGCAAGAAATTAGGCAGAACACGTGGAGCCTGTGAATAACATGGCCTGTATATGTTAGTGGGGCATCCATAAAAATATGTCTCTGTGTGTGTGTTTGTATATGTGTGTGTGTGTGTTTATCTGGGGTGGTTGCTGGAATATTACTATACTGCATTCTAAGTGCACAAAGGCAGCAAAAACCCCAGTAGCTTATTTAGGAGGAATTCAATTTTTTCCATTCTTAAAAATGTCCAGTTCTGATTCCCTACAACTGAGTTGATAGGCCAGGGGAAATTGCTGCCAAAGTGAAGCAGAAGTGAATTAGTAAATGCCCATCAGAAATAGCAATTGGCCTGGAATTGTAGAAAAGCTTCTTCCAAATACAGATCTAGGGTGCAGACCATTACCTATATGAACAGACAGCCTATCTTGTAATATGTTTTTTGAGAAAGTAAGTACTCAGATGCATTCAAAGTAACACACTCCCTGAGATTCTCTCAGCTTCATCCATGTTCCAGACCCTTGCTTGGCACTCCGGCATTCCAGCTGCAGCTGCTGGGGCTGGCTGCAGGCACGTCTGGCTGTTCTCGCCTTTGGAGTAGACAGGCCTGTTCTGGCTGTCCCATGTATCACCTTCCAATAAAGAATCTGCACTGAATAATTGTTTCAGGTTCTGTTTCCTAGGAAATTCCTAACTGAAGAAATCCTGAGAGGAACGACCTAAGTTTCTCAAAAAGATTTTATGCTAATCTACTACAAGATGCAGAAGAAATTTTCAATTTTTTTTACAATTCAAAAGCAATGTGACTTCCATATAAAAGCAAAAATAACATGTTTCCATACAACTTAGCCAAAAGCAAAATGAAGAGAACAGGACAGGAAAAGAAAGCTACATATTAGGATGTGAAAAGTATATGAAACATACAGAAAATCAGCATGGAAAATCATACTAGGAATCCACATTGGGGCACTGATGAGCCATACTGACAATTTGGAAGGCTAACTTAAGTCTGCCTAGAATTCAGAAGAAAATAATAAAGAAACAAAAATATGGAAAACATGGTGGACATGGAAAACATAAAATAAAGAGCTTGCAGGGATGACTTGTTATTCTTAAAGGAGAACCCAAACAATTCAAGAGATGTTATAGAGAAAATGTTCTTGATCTAAAGGTATTAATTGGTTTTCCGAATGCCCTTCAGGAAGCAAACACCCCCAGGGACTCAGCCTATTTTGGCCTCTGCCAATGTCTCAAAAACAGAAACTCAGGGGTCTAATCAACCAGGTCTGGAAACGTAACCTTGGTACATCCTTTGTGTCCCTCAGACAGGCAGAAGTGTCTGTCCCACATGGAATGCTTGTCGAAATCCCTTATCCAACTTATGCTCCTTGTTTCCAACATACCTTACACTTCTCCTGAGTTCTCATCACAATCAGTGTTAACTCCTGATTTATTTAAGAAATTGCTCTCTTCTATTACTCACACTAGATATAAGCTCCATGAATGAAAACTACTCCTTCAACAGATAATACTGAAGTTCAGGTGAAAACTTAAAACAAAAGAAATTAGTTTTATATTGATAAAGGTAAAATACCATAAGGTATTACCTGACATAAAATGTAATGGGCTGAATAACATGACATCATTTATGTGACACAAATGTAAGGCCTTTCCACTATAGGCTAAACACCTATAACAAAGGGACAGAGAAAAGGGTAACACTTAAGATAGGGTGAGCAAAGTCATGTCAGACAACTGCAAGCAGAAGAAAGCAGGGTGTAGTAGGCCACCTGGAGGATTTGGGAGTAGGATCCCACTGGATGGGAGTGGTTAGTTTGGAAGTGTCTGTGCGGAGGGAGAATATATTTCTGTTTCTCGTCCTATCTGACTAGAAGCAAGGACACTTCAGGATGGCTTCGGTGACAACGGTTGGCAACTCAATAAAACAGCTGGCTTTTTTCCTGGACATAAGGACCATGATATTCCTGAGTCTCAGGCAGAATGGATCCTTCATCAGAGCTCACGTTTTGGTTAATGATTTTACAGCACCTACATGAAATCACTTTTTTTTCCTTTTTCTTCTGTCCCTGTTATTTCCTTTTGTTTTTAATACAGACTGTTTAATTTTTTCTCTTTGTCTGTCACCCTGTTGTGCATTAGGATTGATTTTTTTTTTCTGCTGATGAGCATTATGCGGAATTCTCTCTCAATTTCTATCTGCCTGCATCTAATACTAAGAAAATGAGTCCTGGCAGGTTTTGTAGAGTCATAATTTGCATGGTCAGAGGAATTGATTGAAGGCAATTGGGCACTGGGATCATAAAGCTGTATTATGGAGGGGGGCTGGGAGGCTGTTCATTAATGATGCTATCTGAAAAATGTTGAAACATAAAGAAGACAGCAAAGTCTAAGAGAATATATAAAACACAAATTTGGAATGACTGCTTTTGACTTTTACATTTTGTGACCTTTTTTTTTTTTTTTCTTCTCTGTCTTGCCAGTTTTTTTTTTTTTTTTTTTTTTTTTTTTGAATCGAGTTAAAAAAAAAATAAAAAATTTATATAAAAAAAACTTAGAAAAAAAAAAAAACAAAAACAAAAAAAAAAAAAAAATTTTT